>JAFVLL020044077.1:36558-85662 GCA_021397915.2 Tor tambroides | reverse complement strand
CCTCCATTGTGTCTCATTATGAACTTGCAGGCTAGAAAACATGAAATGATCCCCATCTCTCTGTCTCTCAGCACTAATGGAGCTCTGGAACGTGATACGCTGGCCTTGGGCGCTCTCTTTCTTGAGTATGTGGACCTGACCCGAATGCTTCTGGAAGCTGAGAATGACAAAGACATGGAGATTCTCAAAGACATCCGAGCTCACTTCAGCGCCATGGTGGCCAACCTCATACAGTGTGTCCCAGGTGAAGAGGAAGACATCTCACAAACTCAGTATACAATTAATGTCAACACGAAAGCAAAATTTAGCCCATTTACTTTCTTAATACACATGCTTGTTTGTACACAACACATTTAATTCATAAATAGTCATAATATTGTTCTTTCTACTTTAAATATTTATTCCTCACATTAAATAATGATATCATACTGATGGTCATGAAGTTATATTTCGCTCTGGGAAGCGCTCCACATTTTCTTTGTTTAGGAAATGGAATTCATTGCTAGGTTACAGTGTATTCGGTCACAGGACTCCTGACGTCAGTCTTGATTTAGACTCCCCAGTGGAGACATTGCCCAAAATAGCAGTAGATGAAGAGCCACTTCATGGGCATATGATGAGTCGCACAGTGGCCAGTCATTTTGCCTGTTCTTTCTTATTAAAAAACAAAACTAAAATTTTAAGGTTTTTAAATTGTTTCAAATTGTTTAGGCAATATCACAAAATAGTTTTTCATGAAGGGGTTCATGTACCCCGACTTTGGATGTAAAATGTATGTGTTTTATAGTTTTTTTCAAATCTAATACCTCTCTTCTCCTCTCCTTGTTTCATTTGTTTCATAGTGCATCATCGACGTTTCCTCTTCCCTCAGCAAAGCCTTCGGCACCATCTCTTCATCCTTTTCAGCCAATGGGCTGGACCCTTCAGTATCATGTTCACGCCCCTGGATCGCTATAGTGACCGGAACCATCAGATCACTCGATACCAGTATTGTGCTCTTAAGGTAGTACAGACTACGTTTATATAATATATAATTTCATTTTGATATTTCATAATGTGCAGTTTCCATTGAATAAGAGAAATCTTTACTGTCACTTAATATTATTTTAATGCATCCTTGCTGAATAAAAGTATTAATTTCTTAATACATATTTTTACACATATTTAGTTGGAAGAATCTGCATGTGAAAGCAATGAAATGGTAGAATGTTTCACTCTGGCTCTAATTTAAACATTGCTTGTGTTGCTAATTCAGACCGCAGACATATACTCCACTAATTTTATCTGCAGAGGTCTACTTATAGCCCAGGAAGCCCTGTAGTCATTTACAGTACAAGACCTCAATGTGGACACACATGCCAAAGAGACAAAAGTGGGTCCATTAAGTGACGAATGAGTCCATTTGTGATGACAGTTCTCTGTTTTGTCTATGGGAACTCTGTGCTCATAATGTCAGCTCTGTGCAAATTGACGACGTGTAAACATACAGTTCACATCAAGTTAGGATTTCTGGAAAAATTACACCCACCTCTAAAGCTATATTGTTTATGCGTGTACGTGTAGCTTCTTGTGTTGCTGTAAACCCCTTCCCCAAAATGGAAAGGCGGGTGTTGTAAGACGATCATATATAATGTTGTAGCATTTGGAAAAGGTGTGTAATTTCAAGACCCTGGCGTCATTAAAACACAAATGTCCAGAACATGATATGAGCCCAATGAGCCTCTTCCCTGTTTCTCTGAAGTATTTGTTTTGTTTTTTTGGACACGATAGGACGTGATTTCCTCAAAACAGGAAATTCCAAGTTTTGCATGAAAGAATGTTGTTTTTTCTTCCTTTCATAGGCCATGTCTACTGTGCTTTGTTGTGGCCCTGTGTTCGACAACGTAGGGCTCTCTCCTGATGGCTACCTCTATAAGTGGCTGGATAACATCCTTGGCTGTCAGGATCTGCGGGTATGTGGCTAAACACTCTGAAACAACATGACCCACATTCATCCTCAGTCACTTCTTTGGTGTTGATAGCACTAAACCAACACAACCATCTTTGAAATGATTCTCAAAGTGTGCCTTTTGACCCAGTACAAATTTGCTCAGGGACTTTTCGTAAGACAAGACACTTTTTTAGATGTCTCTGACTTTCTCTTTCTCAGCTTTTGAATGAGTGATATTTTGTTTTCATTGTTCTGCAAATGTTGATTCTTGAAGTGAAAGTCTGGCTTTGTGACCTGAAATATTTTTGTGGAGTTAGAACAAGATACTACCGTTCAAAATTTTGGGATCAGTAAGATTTTTTAAATGTCATTGATGAATAGAAACGTCAAAAGAACAGCATTTATTTGAAAGAAATCAAAATGACCTTGTTTTGTATCACCATTCACTTCAATGGATAACATATGTGATCCCCTGATCTGATCCTCCTCAGGTGCATCAGCTGGGCTGTGAGGTCGTGGTTCTTCTGCTGGAACTTAACCCAGATCAGGTGAATCTGTTTAACTGGGCCGTGGACCGATGTTACACCGGCTCCTGCCAGCTGGCCTCTGGTTGCTTTAAAGCCATCGCCACTGTCTGTGGTAGCAGGTATGCTGGGGCTTGAAAATCCAGAGAAAACATTGAATTTTCCAGTTCAATGCATATTAAACCATTCAAAATGTTGAGATCAGTAAGATTTTTTAATGTTTTTGAAAAAATCTCTTATGTTCACCCCAAAATACAGTAAATAATATTACATGTTAAAATATTTTTTTTCTATTTTAACAAATTAAAAAAATTTAATTTATTCCTGTGATTTTTTTCAGGTTTATTTGATAAATAGAAAGTTCAAAAGAACAGCATGTATTTGAAACAGAAATATTTTGTAGCATTATAAATGCATTTACATCACTTTTGATTAATTTAATGAATCCCCATTGAATAAAAATATTAATTTCTTTAAAAAATAATAATAATAATAAAAATAATTAAAAAATTAACAAATAAATCTCACTGACCCCTAACTTATGAATGGTATTTTAAATATTTTAAAACTGTAAATTTTACCTTTAATATGGCATTATACAGTTTTTCTATAGTATCCGCATATATAAAAAAAGGTTTCATCAGCCTACTTGCCAGATTTCCCACAGCAGATAAAACCCTATTCAGTAGAGCTTTGGCAGTGCTTTCCTGCTTTCTTTCTCATGATAATTTGTTTACATATATAGTGCCAAGACTAGATGTGTCTTTGGACTAAAGCCCCTCATTCTCATATTTAGCAAAACCAATCTATGTGTAACTTGTTTTAAAGTAGGCAGTCTTTTGTTTTCTGTCACAGAAACTACTCCAGTGATATTGTGACTCTGCTGAACCTTGTTCTCTTCAAAGCGTCCGACACAAACAGGGAGATCTACGAGATTGCTATGCAATTAATGCAGGTGAGAGAGAGAACATTCTCCGCCAAAGAAGTGTTGCAATAATAGAAAGTGTACTGGATTAAATGGTGTGTTTGTCTGCTAATCTGTTTATGTGTGTGTGTGTGTGTGTGTGTGTGTGTGTGTGTGTGTGCGCGCGTGTTTTCTGGTTGAATAGATTCTGGAGGCCAAGCTGTCTGTATATTCTAAGAGGATTGTGGAACAGAAAAGTGGTGCTATCCTGTATGGGACACACGGACCTCTTCCGCCCCTCTACAGTCTCTCTGTTACCCAGCTTTCAAAGCAACTTGCCAGAATGTACCCTGAACTCACCCTGCCCCTTTTTTCAGGTATAAAATGAAAGGATAGAGATGAACACGGCAGTATGTATGTGTGTTAATGCCACTGCTGGTTTTATCTCTGGTTTAAATACAGCTTAAGTTCTATCAACAGCATCTGTGGCACAGTTATTTTAATATTATTTATACAGTGCTATAGTATTTAATAATTTTCTGTTAGCTTTTAGCTTTAAATTTTTAGTTTTCATTTTAATTTTAGTTCAAGTTTAGTAACTTTAGTCGTTTTAGTACTACAACTTAAACATTTCCAGTTAGTTGTCAAGGCAAAATTTGTCATTTCATTTAAATGGTTTTAATCTAATATTTATATATTATTTCATGTTTATTTTATTTTATTTTATTTATTTATTTTGTTCATTTCAGTTTTAGTTAATAACAATACTGCTGTGGCATGCTGTCGATTATCAAAGAAAATAATTTTAATAATTACCAAATTAATTACCATTTAAACTATGCAATTGTCAAACTATTCAAAAAGTATAAACTACTCTTAAACATTATACTGAAGGAGAATGGATTAGAAATGTCTGTAAATGTCTCTTTTAAACAATCTTTCAAGTCATACTGTGACTGTGTTAATTTGATAGCCATTGACTTTTATTTTTTTCCATACAATGAAAGTCAACTGTAACTGTTAGGTTACCAGCATTCTTCAAAATATCTTCTTTTGTTTTTAACAGAAGAAAGAAACTCATACAGGTTTGAGAGAATGACAAAATTTTGATTTTTGGGTGACCTATCCCTTTAAATTCTCATTTACCCGCCAACAAATTTACCAAAACATGTAGAAACACCATTCATATCTATGAATTATATTTATGAAGATGTATCTTTTTGTCTCTCTCATCTCTAGAGGTGAGTCAGAGGTTTCCCACTACTCATCCAAATGGGCGTCAGGTCATGCTGACCTACCTGCTCCCTTGGCTCAGTAACATCGAGCTGGTAGATGGAGGCCTGCTGCCCATGCTCTCAAGTCCCAGTAGCTCTGGGGAAAACAGGAAGGGATACACTCACAACACCTCAGCACCTCACCTGCTCCGAGGCACAGGCTGGGGGTCCCTGCAGGCCTCCTCTCTGGTCCTAAACAACCTCATGTTCATGACCGCAAAGGTATGACCTTGAATCGCTCTTACTTTAGTCTTTGCTAGACTATAAAGCTATGAATATCAATACAGCATACTGAGTTGTGTGTCTCTGTGTGTGCTAGTATGGGGATGATGTCCCAGGTGCAGAAATGGAGAATGCTTGGAATGCTCTGGTCAGTAATGATCGGTGGACTAATAACCTGCGGACCACACTACAGTTCCTCATCAGCTTATGTGGAGTCAGCAGCGACACCTCTCTCCTGCCTCATGTAAGTTGTACATTGTTGTCAGATGTGATCAACTGTTATTGATAAAGCAGGTCATTTGGTAAAAGAATGAAAGCTAAGTTGTCAAGTTGTTATGTTTGTCCTCTATTTCTGCTCAGATTAAAAAGGTGGTGATCTACTTGTGTCGTAACAACACCATTCAAACCATGGAGGAGCTGCTTTATGAACTTCAGCAGACAGATCCTGTGAACCCCGTAGTGGTGCATTGTGACAATCCTCCATTCTACCGCTTTTCAGCAACAAGCAAAATTACCACCACCACTTCAGGTATGCATGCTAGAGAATTTGTGTGAATATAGTACTGTTCAAAAGTGTGGGGTCAGTAAGTTTTTTAATTTATTTATTTTTTTACTTTTATTTAGCATGGTCACATTAAATTGATCAAACTTGACAGTAAAGACCATTTATAATTACAAATAGTTCCAAAATATTCTATTTATTACAAAATAGATTCTATTTCAAATAAGTGCTGTTCTTTTGAACTTTTTATTTATCAAAGAATCCTGAAAAAAATGTATCACAATTTTTCCACAGAAACTGTTTTCAGCATTGATAATAATGTTTCTTCAGCACCAAACCAGCGCATTAGGATGATTTCTGAAGGATCATGTGACATATCAAGGCACATTCTGTATTAATAAATACTGTATGTCTCTAAAGGTCCACCTTCCAGCAGCAAAACATTGGTGTGTGGCCAGGAAAACATCACTGACACAGATGACTCACTGATCACAAAGGATTGTGATGACAGGTATTTGCCACAAACCACACAATTTACATATGTACCATAACACTCTTTCTATTAATGTCATTTTTTCCTGGGTTACATTTGATGACAGTTTGAGGTTACATTACTTTACAAACATAACTCATTATAATTCATCATGAAGCAGACACCTTTATCCAAAGCAACTTGCCGTAAACTTCCCCTGAAGCAACCTAAGATTAACTGTCTAGATCATGTTTATTTTTGATACATGCTTTGACAAAAGTCATTTTTTTTCTGTCCACCAAAGGCTGAGCAACATCTTACGAGCACATAACCGCCTGGAGTCTCGGTACAGCAGCAGTTCTGGAGGTTCCTACGATGAGGAAAAGAGTGAGTCAAGTTTGTAACTTCAACAAAGGGGCAAAACAGTTCAGGACTGATTGATATTTACTACTGTATATGCAGTGGAGGAGCTTCTGAGCAAAGTCAAGTTCAATAGCTGGAACTGGAAGTCTGAAATGCTTCCCCTTTGGCCATGGATGTCGAGACAGGATGTTATATATTATCAATAACCTTAAAGCAGTAAAATAGTTTAGACCTTTTTGAATTTGAGATGATATTTCTGATAGCCAGCTCAGGTAATACATTTCAGCTTAAGCTTAATGGTTTTTGAGCATGATTGCATTAGACATGAGGTATGGCAGTAATGGAGTTTGTCTGTCTACATACCACTCATGCTTTGAGGGTAAATTCCAGTTTTATTACAAGTCTCGGGGATGAAAGGCATACCTGTCAAGGATGGCGTGTTGTTTTTAACCTTTTTGCTTTGCCTGCAGGTGAGCCGCTCCCACCGTATGCTATGTGGCTTATGAGTGTGCTGGAAACCAATCAGCCGCTTCCTCTTCCCATGCCAGTTAACGGAGGCTGCTGGGCACCGCTGGTCGACTATCTACCTGAAACAGTCACCCCACGAGGACCCCTCCACAGGTCAGGCTTCTGGATTTTATTTTATTTTATTTTTATATTATTTATTTTATTTATCTATTACATATGTGCAGTGCCTTGCGAAAGTATTCATACCCCTTCATTTTTTTCCACATTTTGTTATGTTGCAGCCTTATGTTAAACTGCTTTAAATTACTTTTTTTCAACATCAGTCTACTCTCCATACACCATAACGACAAAGCAAAACACAGGTTTTTATCATCTTTGCAAATTCATTTAAAATAAAAACCTTAAATTGCATAAGTATTCATATCATTATCTGGGACAGTTGCAATTTAGCTCAGAAGCCTTCATATAGCTTGTAGATGTTACTACTCTTTGAGTGAAGATAATCTGTGGCAAATTCAATTGAATGGGTACGATTTGGAAAGGCACACACATCTTAATAAAGGTCTAACAGCTGAAAATACATATTAGAGCAAAGACCGAGCCCTGAGGTTAAAAGAACTGCCTGTAGAGCTCAGAAACAGGATGGCATCAAGCCAAATATCTGGGGAAGAGTTCAGAAAAAATTCCGCTGCATTGAAGGTTCACAGAATCATGTAGCCTCCATTATCCATAATGGAAGACATCTGAAACAACCAGGACTCTTCCTAAAGCTGGCCTCCTGGCCAAACTGAGCAACTGATGGAGAAGGGCCTTGTCTAGACTGGTGACCAAGAACCTGATGGTCACTCCATGATCATATGTGGAGATAGGAGAAACCTACAGAAGGACAAACATCACTGTAACACTCCACCAATCTGTGCTTTATGGTGGTGTGGCCAGCCTCAATCCTCTCCTCAGTGAAGACACATGAAAACACACCTGGCATTTGCAAAAAAGCAGACTATGAGAAACAGATTCTCTGCTCTGATGAACCTCAATTCCAAGCATTATGTTTGAAGGAAACCAGCTCTGCTCATCACCTGCAGAGTACCATCCCAAAAGTAAAGTGTGGTGGTAGCAGCCTCATGCTGTGGGGCTGTTTTTCAGCAGCAGGGACTGAGGGACTCATCAGAGTAGAAGAAAAGCTCAGTGCACCAAAATATTGAGATAACCTTAATGAAAACCCAGTCCAGAGCATTCAGAACCTCAGACTGGGTAGAAGGTTCACCTTCCAACAGGACAATGACCCTAAACACACAGCAAGAGTGGCTTATAGACAACTCTGTGAATGTCCTTGAGCTTGAACCCAATCAAATATTTCTGGAGAAACCTGAAAATGTGGGTCTGCCCCCATCCAACCTGACAGAGCTTGAGAGGTGAACAGGTGAGGTGAAGAATGGCAGATAATTGCCAAATGCTAATGATCAAAGCTTCTCGCATCATACCCAAAAACACTTGAGGCTGTAAAAGTGCTTCAACTAAGTACTGAGTTAAGGGTATGAAAACTTATGCAGTGTACTTATTTCAGGTTTTTTTATTTTTAATAAATTTATGAAGTTGTAACAATTCTGTTTTTGCTTTGTCATTATGGTGTATGGAGTGTCGATTGATGTGGAAAAAAAGTAATTTAAAGCAGTTTAACATAAGGCTGCAACATAACAAAATGTGAAAAAAATGAAAGGGTATGAATACTTTCGCAAGGCACTGTATTATGTGTTTTTACAAAATAAAATGCATAATTTAAATTAATCAAATTATGTATTTATGATGTTACAATAAAACAGCCATTAAGTAACAAAAGTAAACCTGTACTTCATTACGTAACATCCTTTTATGCAGATTTAGATTGAATGTCGAAGTCTAGTGGGAATTACATGCTGGATTTTAAAGCACTGTAACTTGACTCGTTAAATTTAATCTCTCATCATTAGACATGATTCTTATCAATCCCACGTATTTTGTAATCCTGAAATCTTAAAGCACGTCACACACAATTATCAGACAGATGTAAAATAGACGATCAGAAGCTGCAGTGCTGTCGTCAGAGTCCCTTTGACCCGAAAAAAACGATAACGTTACCAATGTTCTTTTTAACGTGTACTCGGAACTATGATAACAATGGCCATCATCAACGTAATGACAAAACCAACATACTCCCTTTAAAAATTTGTTTTGTCACTCAGTCACGGCTGTGAATATGTTCGGTTCTTTTTGAAAGGTCATTGCTGGTATGTGTTTTTGTTCATGTACTGAAACACCAATGTGTTCTGTCTGGTGCAGGTGTAACATAGCAGTAATCTTCATGACAGAGCTAGTGGTGGATCACAGTGTGAAGGAGGACTGGGCTCTACACCTCCCTCTTCTGCTCCATGCCTGTTTCCTGGGTCAGTAGAGCCTCTGTGTTCTGTTCTTATCACAATTTGGGGCATTTATCAGGGATTACACCCTCTAGATTAAGGCTGCAATGCTTGATTCAGGTGCTCTCAGATAAAAAGTGCAGCTTTTACTGTAGTACATTGTATTTTTGTCCAAAAATGGGTTTGCTTTTGTCTTTTTTTTTTAATCTAATCTCATCTGAACCATTGCATCCCTCAATGTGTCTTATGACTACAACTATGTGGCTTGCTATGAGAACAATGTTGTCAGTGAAAGCAGTAGCTGTTATCTCCTGAACATGTGGGATGGACCAACCTTATCTTTTTTTAGAAATATGTGAAATATTTGTATCCCTGCGGATTGAGAACATTATTCAGTTCAAATCAAAACAACATTTAGGTGTTGAAAGTCTCCAATAAACAAAGGCTAGAACCAGATATTCCCACTTATCCCTTCCGTAAACCCCCCAAATGGACCTAAACAGTGACGAATGAGTGTAAGTACAAATGTAAACCTTGATAATGTGAGAACTTTGAGAATGTGGCTCTTTTTTAGGTATGGACCACTACCGCCCTGAGGTTTTTGAACACTGTAAGAGGCTCCTCTTGCACCTTCTCATCACGTTATCTTGCAACAACAATTTCAGCCTCATTGCCTCTGTTCTGCTAAACACCAGAGATGCCAACAGCAACAAGAGCCTGACTTTCAAACCCATTTACCAGCCTGAGTTCTACACAGGTACTACACTTAACATCTAAATATGTCAGAAAAAAATTCAAACATTGTGTGTGTGGTTTGTGGTAGTCAAACTTTCAGTGTCAGTGAAAACAGGGCACCAGGGGTCAGAAGATACAAAAATTTTAATACATACAAAGCCTATGATACATATAACTATATAAGCTTCAAATAAGTACTGTGCTGCAGATGCATTAATTTTGCAACCATGTTTTTATATTACTGCTAGACCTGGAAATGAAGGGCCAATTTATTGATGAATGCTCTGACACTTTGTGAAGCTCTACATTTTATAAAATGTTGCCTTGAATAAGACAAATTTAGCAACGTTTCATGAATCCTGTTTATCACACCCTCCTTGCATGAACACTTACTCATTGGCTTTGGTATTTGACACATAGCTTTTGAGAGTGCAGTCATGTTGAAATCCTGTGGAGGGGTGGAGTGTGAGAATTCTTATCTGTGCAAGAACAACTTCTGGAAGTGCAGCCAAAAACAGTTATATGTACACAGAGCATCTAAAGGTCTGATTAGAGCATTTCTATGGACTATTTTTATCTTCTTGCTCCAAAGGGACGGTGGTCTCAAAGTTTTTATGCATGTCTAGGCAAAGTCAGAATGATGCTGATAAGATGTCATTCACCAGCCCCTGTCATAAATGCATAGTGATTGAAGTATTGTTTTTTAATGTTCTTGATTTGGCTCTTTCAGGAATGTTATAACTCCATTTGTTTGTCTTGCCCAAATATTTCAGTTCATCTTCAGAGCTTGTTCCTTCCCAAACATTTTACTCATCAGGTGGTGTGGACTTCCTGCGGAATGGCCAGGCATCTCCGGTTCCAGATTCTGGCCTTAGTTCCTCCTCTACCTCGTCCAGCCTGAGCCTTGGAGGCAGCAGCTCCAACCTTCCTCACTTGGCCCAGGAAGAGGTGGAGCAAATGGAGAGCAGCACTGAAGATGATGAGAAGAGCAGCAAACTCATTGAGTTCCTCACTACCAGGTAAAAGAACCTATAGTAACACAAGTTTGGGATCATGTTTGTTTTTGTTTGTTATTTTTTAAAGAAATGAATACTTTTATTCTGCAAGGAATCATAAATTGCTAAAAAGTAACAGTAAAGATGTTTATAATGTTACAAAAGAACTTTGAATTTTATATTCATCAAAGAATCCTGAAAAAAAAATGTCAGTGGCTTCCACAAAAATATTAAGCAACATAATGATAAGAAATTATCTTGAGCGCATTTTAGAATGATTTCTGAAGGATCGTGTGACACTAAAGACTGGACTGGTACAGTAGATACATTCTGTTAAATTTATGTTATATTGAAGTGTTTAAATATTAAATAATTTTAATAGGGGCCAGATAACCTCTGCACTGTTACTTGCTCTTTACTTGTTATGTAACTAAAATGAAAGGTCATTTCATGTGAATATTCCAGAGCTGTTCAGGAACTGATTCAGGAAATGACACATCTGACACTTCTTACATCTGACATCACTCAAGATGTTACAGACTTGTATGTTGCATTTCATCAGTCTACATCAGAGCAGTTCTCACTGGGTTGTTGTTTAAAAGGGTGTCCATCTGATGTTGGTGCTGGTGTTGGTTCTTTCAGACTGTGTTCACACTGCAGACAATTCCAGAATGGTTTTCAGATCTCATCTTTAAGAATGGCAGCACTGTAATTTGCTCATGATCAGATTTGCATACTACCAAGTGACTTTCTTCTACAATAACTTGAAGTATTGAAGCTATTACTGGAAGTATTGAAATGATGATGGTGTTAACAGCTATGGTCAACAGAGAAAAGCAGTTGGACTTGAATTGGATATGGGAAAAACTGGATTTGAGCTGCTAGTGTGAACAAGTTTTTAAAGTATATACAGGATGGGAAAACAAACTTTTTCTTTTTTTCTCATAAATATTGATTTAAACTATTCCTCGCCTCATCTTTAAAAAGGTTTCATGCATGTTCATCATGCATGTTTAAAATATTTAATGTACAGCAGTTGCTGTCTGATTAGTTCATTTATTTTAAGTTTTGATTGAGAAAAGATCAATCAAAACTTTTAAGAAACACAGCAACAAGCTTGGTGGGAAAAAGCATCTTTTGTCTTAGTCTGCCATCTAGTGGCAGTTTTAACCCCAAGCCAGTAATATTCAAACATAACACACTGCTGTCAAGGCCAAAGCAGCTTTTCTTGTCAATTACAGTTTATACTGCACATGTAAGAGATCATATAAATAGTTTTGTGGTTTGTTTAGGCCTTTTGGACCATTGTGGAGCCATGAAGATATCACTCCTAAGAATCAACACTCAAAGAGCAGCAAACAGCTCACCAACTTCCTGCGACATGTAGTATCCGTGTTCAAAGAGTCCAAATCAGGTAAGTCACATTTATCTTTAGTCATTCCAGTCATTCCACCTTAACAGGGAGCAGCTGGTGATATTTTATTGCTGTTTTTAATTTTTGTCCTTATGCTTGCATGCCATGTGTTTTGTATTCTTATAGACATTAGGCTGGAGCAGCATTTGAGTGAAGTGGCGTTGCAGATGGCACTGTGCAGCTCCTCCAGACATTACGCTGGACGTTCCTTCCAGGTGTTCAGAGCTCTGCGGCAGCCCCTCTCAGCGCTGGCCGTGTCTGACCTGCTTTCACGCTTGGTGGAGGTGGTCGGGGAGCATGGGGAGGAGGTTCAGGTGAGCTTCTGGTTCTGTAATGACTGTTCTGACTGATTCAGTGAGGGAATAAACTCAGAATGGATCTTCTCCACAGGGTTATGTGATGGAGCTTCTCCTCACTCTGGAGTCAGTGGTGGATAATCTAGCTGAGTGCCTGAAGAACAATGACTTCTTTGTTATACTACGGTAAGTTCCCGCCATACAACATTACTTATGTAAAGCCTGACATATGAAATAATCGTGAATAGTCAGAAGAATCTATTTTTTTGATCCTTTAGACAAAATATTTTTTTTAAAAAACTTAAAAAGTTTGCATATGTGTTTTTAATAGTTAAAACTATCAATCACAAGGCATGTAGTAGTTTGTGTATAGTTTCTCAATAAGTTTTGATGATAATTGTTGATTATTTAGAAGCCTTAGAAATTTGTGTATGAAATATAATAGAGTAGGCTTTATAGGGTTAGAGTCTTCTAACCTCAACATCAAGGGCCAGATTTACTAAACAGGGCAAATTAGCGTTAGAGCACAATTCCATAAAAGCGCTGATGGGAGGGGAAAATTCTGCGTGTGATTTACTGACAATGTGCACATTAAAGAACACAGACACAAACAGTTCATTTCCATAATGACCAGTGCAATCTACCAAGAGCAGCGCAAATTAGCACCTGCTTTAAGACATGCTTTTTTTGTGCGTTAAGCAATGGTGCAAATACCAATAATTTGATGAGCGCAAATGTTAGTAAATCACGTTGCGTGATTCATTTTAACACTTTCCTCCCATAAATTGTGCATCTGAAAGGGAAACTCATACAAATGCATATTCAATAAGGTCAGGCGCAAAAATAACTGTCTACGTCTTTTCAATGCTAATTCTTCGCTGCTCGTATTTAGTAAATCCTGACAGTACTATTTTAACGCCCAAAAGACTGTTTGTGGTGGTGCAAACTGTTAGTAAATCTGGCCCCAAAAGTCAAAGAGTCTTTGTTGTCTGTTAGTGATCAGTTAGTGTTCTTGCAGGGCATCTTCTCCAGATCTTCCATCCAGCGGCAAGTTAACACTAAACCGTAAAAGCACCAGTCAGCTGGACCTGATCCCAGGATCAGACACTGCTTCTGAGCGAATACGCCACCAGCGTAGCTACTCCGTACCCAAGCGCTTCGGCGAGCCTGAGCATTCCTCTGAGGTTCCCCGGAGCGCCACCTTGGACCGCATCCACCATCATCAGAGCAATATCTCCAAGCTCCGATCCCTGTCCTCATCATCCTCCAGAGACAACGTGGTCTCCAATGACCCAACCAACGCTAACCATCCTCGCAACCTGCTGGCAACCATCTTTTGGGCAGTGGTGTCACTCATGGAGTCAGACTTTGAGTTTGAGTACCAGATGTCTCTCAGGTTGTTAGGGAAGCTGCTAGGCCACATTTCATTGGATAAGCAGGAATACAGAGAAAAGCTGGAGAAGATCCAGATCCAGCTAAAATGGAAGGAGTTTTCTGGACTTCAGCAGCTGCTTCTGAAGGGCTTCACTTCTGCAAACACTACAGAACTCACCTTGGAGATTTTCAGCCAGCTCACGCCCATCTCACGCCTACCTGTGGTGGACACCTCACAAGCCATAGGTAGATCTTTTCATTTCTACTACCAGCTAAATGTACCTTCCTAACATAATTCTCCATTAATCCACCAAAATTCATGATTATTTCTCATTTTAACTGGGATTATGAGAGCAAATCTGCTATTACCTTTCAGGTTTCCCATTGAACGTGCTCTGCCTCATCCCCAATCTTGTGTTACACTTTGACTCGCCTACTCAATTCTGCAAGGACGTAGCTGAGAGAATTTCCCAGGTCTGTTTCTCTTACTTCAGTCACACTGTAATTGCACTTTTATAGCTAATCAGAGAATCTGCATTACATTTGTTTGCTGAAAACACTCATTTTGATTGACAGGTTTGCCTTGAGGAAAAGAACTCCAAGCTGTCCAACCTTGCTCATGTGATGACACTGTACAAAACACACTCCTATACACGTGACTGCTTCTCTTGGGTCAATGTGGTGTGCCGCTACCTACATGAAGCGTTCAGTGACAGCACACTCAGCATGGTTACTTACATGGCGGAGGTAGGAAGACCACAAATAAAAGTTAATCTTCCGACATTTTAATGAAAAAAGGTTATGATAAACGACAAGAATGTGAACATACACATACTTTGTGTTCAGGAATACTTTCTAATACTTTCTGTGTTTTGTAAACAGTTGTTGGAGAAAGGATTACCCAGCATGCAACAAACTCTTCTGCAAATCATCTACAGTCTACTGAGTCACATGGACCTGAGTGGTATTCAAGCCAAACTCTTCAACATGGAGGTTCTAACAACCATAGAGAAGTTTGTTCAGGTGTGACTCCTTTAATCTATCACATACAGAATTTATTTATGAAAATGGTTAGTTTTATTAAAATGTAGTCATTTACAGATGCTTTTGACCATAATCACCTACAATGAAATGTTATTTTATAGACTATTATATAAAAATACTAGCATTTTTTTTATACTATTTAGTGTTCAATAATATTTTGAATAAGCTTGAATTAGCATTTTCAGTTATCATTTAAATGCAATTTTTAATTTTGTAATGTGCTTTGATAATTTAATTTAATTTATTTTTTAAATTTATTTTCTATTTAGCTTTATCTTTTTCAGTGTTTGTAATTTTAATACTTTAAGTTTTTAAGCTAATATTTATTTTTTATTTTATTTCATTTTACGTCTACTTTATATATTTTCATTTTTATTGTATTTTTTATACAAAAAAAACATTTTAGAAGTCCAAGTTTTAGTTAACAGTACCAACACTGCTACCGTGCATTAACAAAAATTAATTGTAAATGTGAATTTGCAGTGTGTATTGAATGTGATGCAGTAAAAAAGACTGTACTGCAAGATAATGGTAAGAATATGTAAACAAAATGGACATCATAACTGAAATATAGCCAAATGAATCAGAATCAGATCCAGAACCAAGAGCTTGTGAATCTGAATCAAACTGAATGGAAATTGAATAGTTAAAGGAAACACAACATAAAGACATAATTAATCAGTAATCATTTTACACACAATACACAATATTTATTGTGGGCACTTCTAAAATTATCCTCAATGATCACATTTAACTGGCTCATATCATTCAGCCTAAATTTACTCATGACATAATAGTGTTTTATAACATTTCTGCTATAAAATTCAAGCTGTCTTACATCCTTAGTAATACCACTGGTTTTCCATCTCTCAACCCTTCCTTCGGAGGGAGAAAAAAAGAGAATTAAAAAACACGACCTTGTGCCAGGGCTATAAATCCAAAGGCACACCCAGCAGCAGTCTATAAACAGTCAGTCCTATTGGCTGCTGTCCACATTACTGAGGCCTTCAGTGTGGCCTCACAGCAAAGACGCTCCTCTGAACTACTGCTTCTCTCACCGGTCGTGTGTTTATCTCGGCAGAAGAAGAGACAGCTACTGCTCTTGAAGATGGACTGACTGTATGTAATGCTTTGGGAGGTGAGCAAGTTCCTGAATGTGTCCTTTGAGAATAACTGAGTTCTGTTTTGTGTTTGTTTCTGTGACTTCAGACTGCACACTGGAAGGAAGCCTTGAACATATTAAAGCTGGTGGTCTCCCGCTCGGCTAGTCTGGTTTCGCCTTCGTCCCCGCAGAGTAACGCATCCACTGTGGATGTCAGGCGTGTTTGGGACACGCCCTCCAAAGCCCTGCCTGGAAAGACCCTTGACTTTCACTTTGACATTTCAGAGGTATGACATGTCTGTATCTGTGTTCCTTTCTTTATTGTCATTAAACAGAACGAGTCAAAAGTGTGGACACTGAATTTATGTTTCTCATGATCTATAAAACCCTTATCCATAAATGCCTGAAATCAGTTTTGTAGGAACCAAAACTATCCAGCATGCATGTAAGCTCCTTCAGTACCGTTAAAAAACCATCCCAGGATGCACCTCATAAATTTGGTTAAGAGGATGAGTGTGCAGCTGGAATGTAGGGAAAGGGTGGTGACTTTGAAGTAGCTGAAAATGTTTTTTTTTTTGTTTTGTTTTTTGGTACCTTCCATTTGTGTTATTTTATAATTTGATTATTTAAAATAAATTATATTATATTATATTATACATAAAGTATTATAGTATTATTTCAATTTATATAATACTTTTAAATGCACAACACAGGAAAAAATAAGACTGAAAAAACACTAAATATTATTTTTATTATTAGATATTATTTTTATCATTTTAAAAATAATTTTAGCATGTAAAAATTATTATTATTATTATTATAAAAAAGAGAACGTTGTTCTTTTAAGTGATGGTGTACATTAAGTTTGTGAAGCTGAGATGGCACATGGTGTGTAAAATTGAGCCATGCCAGCGAACCACCAAATGCTGGCGTCCTCAGTGGGTTTGTCCACATTTTCCAAGGTGGAGTCATACATTTTTTCTTGTTTTGTCCTCTGTTTTAGTTTTTTTTTATTATTATTATTGTACTACAGTAACATTTGTTTTAATCAAACTCTGAAGGTTAGGTTTGCTGTTTAAAACTTGTTGGAAATGTGAACGACCTGATCTCATTAAAGTGTGGGAACCAAACAGGGAGCTATTTGTGTAGTGCATGAATTCCAGGAAATGATGTCAGTCCGGCTGTGGCGCTTTGCATCCAGAGCGGCGAGAGCTGGACAGCCCTTCTAGAGTCTCAAAGCAGACTCCTCTGCCCTCTGTCAAATACCTCAGGGACGTATTTAGCCTCTAGCAAGTGGGCGAGACAGTAAGAAAAAAGCTCAAAACTGACAGGGAGCTCAAAACATGCTCGATTCCATCCCAGCAGAAAGGATTTCACAGGAATTAAGCGCAGGTTAACTCAATAAGGGAAATCCTGACATTCCCGCAAGCTTTGTTTGGCTCACTTTATTGAAGTTCTGTTTTTCAAAGCTCCGCTACAAGGCACAGAGGTGTAGGACCATTGAGAAAAGACGTCCACTTTTTCCAGCAGGTTCTGAATTGTTGATCGGGATCTGAGGCAACTTGATGTCAGCGAAGGGAATGCGCTGGAATAAAGACTTTGGGGCCGAGGGCCACAAGCTCATGACATGAAAAGAAAAGAGCAGATGTGAAATCCCTGGGCTTTAATGGTACGTGACATTGTGTGTGTTTTAGACACCGGTGATTGGCCGGCGATATGACGAGCTGCACGGTTCTCCGAGGCAAGATGGGAAGAATGGAGGAGGGGTTACTGTGACACGCAGTACCTCCTCTACATCCTCGGGCTCCTACCAAAACAACCACGTGCTGGTGCCTGTCAGCTGGAAACGACCACAATCCTCACAGGTGAGCACTCACAAATACACTCTTTGAATGTTTGCTGAAGAATTTCTATATGCATTTATATATCTCCTATATTTTAATGTTTTTATTTTATTTACTTTTTATCGATTAAATTAATTTTTTGTCATTTTATTTTGTATTTAATTTATTTTTTATACATTTTTTAATTTACACTTAATTTAATTTGATGTTTTTTGGTGTCATTTCTCTCTCAATTTAGAAAAGAACTCGTGAGAAGTTGGTGAATGTATTAACTTTGTGTGGCCAAGAAGTTGGACTCACCAAAAACCCATCTGTAAGTGATGCATATACAGTATGTTATCCATCCTGTATTAAATATTTGAAAATACATCAGAAATCATTCTAAAGCACTTTCTACAGGTGATTTTCTCATCCTGTGGGGAACTGGACCTGATTGAGCACCAGCCCAGTCTGGTGTCCTCTGAGGACGGCACACGGGACACAGAAAACATGGATGACACTACTTCAGAACAGCAGTTCCGTGTATTCAGGGACTTTGACTTCCTGGATGTGGAACTGGAAGATGGAGAGGTGAGCAGATGTTTAAAAAACGAAACCAAAATAATTGGTTCCCTCTTGTGAAATCTTTTGACTTCCAAATTACTTGGGTGAACTTTGTTTTGACTGCAGTAAAGTGGACCTTTGGGGAAAGCAGTGCTGAGCAGCATTAAACGTTTGCAAAGTATCAGTCAGAGATAAACTGTTGCACTGTTTGCGCAATACCACTGTAACTTTCTTTAACTCTTTGTAATACATTCTCCTCTCCTTGTTTATGTCTGTGCCATCAAGGAGATGCAGGTAAGCCCAGGAATCCTGTTGTGCTGTGTGCAGTAGGACAAGATGATATTGTGTTTATTTGCATTCTGTGCATTGTGATGCATGTTTATAACTCTGCCTGGAAGCATCATTTTGTTTTAAGCAAGTTCAAAACACAATGGCACATCAAAACAGATTGATCAAAATGTGCACATTTTGATTGGACAGACATTTCCTCATTGATAAAATGTGTAGGTTACAACAGAATTTGTTATAAACTATTTATTTATTTGTTTGTTTTTCATTTATTTTAAAATTGCACTATTGTTTAAAAGTTTGGGGTCTATAAGATTTTTTAACTGTTTGAAAGAGACAGTAAAGGCATTTATAAAGTTACAAAAGATTTTCATCTCAAATAAATGCTGTTTTGAACGCATTTGAAAAAATACATCTCGTTTTCCACAAGAAAATTAAGCAGTCTGACTGTGCTCAACAATGACAATAATAAGAAATAGGTATTGATCACCAAATCAGCATATTTTAATGATTTCTGAAGGATCGTGTGACACCTGGACTGACTGGAAAATTCAGCTTAGGCACAGGAATCACAGGAAAAAAATTACAATTTAAAATATAGAAATTAATTTAGAAAACTGTTATTTTGAATCATAGTTACATCTAACAATATTACCATTTTTACTGTATTTTTAGTCAAAGCAATCCAGCTTTGGTGAGCCTTACTGACCCCAAACTTTTGAACTGTAGTGTATTTTTGGAAATTTAAGAATTAATTGGTAGGTAGCATCTATAAATGTTTATTCACCTCTTATGCGGTTTTATTCTATTTCAATATGTCTGTATTTTAATAGCTTGGCCGTCTCTAGTTTGCACTCTCTTATGAAATCATTAGAGTCAGTTCATTGAGGTCGTTCTCCAAATTTGCTGAAGCTGCAATGCCACAGAGACACTTAAAAGGGCAGATTCAGCCTTTTAAATAAATTCTCTCTTCTGGATAAATTTGAGGAGTCATCATATTTTCATTCCAACCTTCAATGTAATAGTATCAAGACTTTTTGCTTCTTTACCACTTTGTTTTGGTCAAGTATGATTGTAAAAGAAAGTAGTGCAGTAAAAGCAACTTTTTGAGTTCAGTATTTAAGCGAGCCACCAGAGAAAAGCATTTTCTAAAGGGCTGAACTAGATCCGTGTAGGAATGTGGATGTTGACTCTTGAATCTGATGTCAAGGCATGTGGCTGCAGTGATAGCTTGAGCCTCCTCCAAAAGAAATGGCCTTCAGGCACTTTATTACTTACTCTACAAGAACAAGAATGTTTGGAAATATGTTCTTGTATTGCAGTTTCCTTTAATCCTTTATATATATGGAGAGATATCCTTATATAATAAACTCACAGACTAAGCACCTCACATATAGAGCATGCTGTAACCTATGACTGTGTGCGTTTTGAAATTTGGTTGTGTGACATATACCAATTCAGAGGACTCTATTTCTTTCACTCTTCCTCTGACAGGGTGAGACAGTTGACAGCTTTAACTGGGGTGCGCGGAGGCGTTCCATTGACAGTCTGGACCAGGCTGAAGCCCAACCAATGGAGGAGGACAGCCAGCTCTCAGGAAGTTCACCAAGTCTGTGTCCAATCGTCCATGATGATTCTGACGAGTCTTCTGAGGAAGAGTCCCTCACAGCCAGCCAGATCCTCTCAGCCTCACAACTAGTAATGTTGAATTTCTTCATTTTTTTGTACACTGTTTCACTTAATGTGATGTATAAAACAGGATATTCATTGGGAAATATTGTAGGCACGATTTTATCCATTAGGATTTGATTGGATTGTGAAAAGAAAAGTTGTGCGATGTCTAATTCACCTCTATTTCTCATTTCAGAATGTCAGCCTGTCTCCTACTGAGGAACTAAACCCCATGGACTCCCCTCCCATCTACTTTGACAACACTCAAGCTGACCCAATTCCTCTTTCCACCCCTACGCCCAGCTTTGAGATCTCAGTACCCGAGGGCTCGAACCATCGGGTGAATAAGAGCTTCAAAATAGCTGATCTTTATGGGCAAACACATTCCTACTCATACCGTACTTCTGTTTTTGAGTTTTTCCATTAATGCGGTTGAAAAAGAAATCTCTTTCTGTGCTTGCTTTATCTGTCTGGCTCTGCTTTTAGCATGGGTAGATTTTAGGGAGTAGTTGGCTGATACTTTTTTCTATTACATGCTTTTTTAGGATGGGGGCATTAGATTAATGTGCAAAGCGGCATGGAGTTGCAAGTAAATCTTGCTCTTCAGAAGCTCCCTGTTTCTATCTGCTAACCATTTCTCTGCTAACCGCTTTTCGTCTTTGAGGCCTACCACTGCCTACCACAGTCTCAGAAAGAGGCTCTGGATGAGCCACTAGGGCAATGTGTATGGCTTCTCTGTGGGTGGCAAGGCTGTAACATCACTCACATGCTAAATGCTAGGGGTGCAAATAAAGAGAGTGTACCCATTGCCTGTGGCCGTAAATATGAGACCAGACCAATCAGATTTTGGTCCTCCAATTTTTTAAAGGTCTCTTAATATATCTGAATTTGACATTATTGAAAATTATTGAACATTTTTTGAAAAAATTGTAAATAATAAAAAAAACACTCAAAAGAGAAACGATTTTCAGCATGAAGAGTTTTAGTTTTGAAAGGTTAGTGAATATTTATTTATAAATATATGCGTTTTTGTGTTTTTTTATTTCAATTTTTATTCATATACATATATTTTAAATCAATACATGTAATATTTTTATTTAAAAAATAATACAGAGTTTATTGACCACTGTGATTATTTTATTTTAGTTTATTTTATTTTCATTAGCTACCCTTATGAAAATAAATGTAATAATTAAATCAGTGTTTTAATTAAAATGTTAAACCACTTAGTGTACAAAACCATGATCCGCACTCACATGAAACAGTCTTCTCTGAATGATTATTATACATTTATCACCAATAGGACAAGGACACAAACGTTTGTGTTTGTAAAGTGATTTAATGGATTGACGCACCTAAACGAAAGATCAAGTGACAGAAGAGCGCGGTGCAAATGGCTTTGTGGAATTAAAATGTTAAATAATTTTTTTTAATATTTGACGACAGAAAATGTTTAGCAGTTAGTAAATTATGGAACTGACATTTGGGGGACTCACTACTGTATTTTAGCCACAGAAGTTATCAAAAAGACAATCGTCTGATTAATCAGTCTGACCAGTCGGTCTGTCACTTATATCATCTTAATATCATCTCAGAATGAGAAAGTCAGCCACATAATCTGAACATATGTAATGCATTTGCACTGGCGATAAATACTTACCAAACTTTTCTTACTACTTGTGAATCTTGTGCAAAACTAGACTGAGGATTCAGCTGAAGAAGAAGAAGAATCCATTGTTAATGAGAACGATATCTCACTCTGCATTTGCGAGTCGCCGCCTGCCTTTAGTTGTTCTGACATCCTAACAGCAGACACACCCCAGAAGGAAAACAACTTCTTTTCTGACAACGAGACAAGCTGTGTACCCAGGTACTGCCTGTGAGCTTCAAACTCTCAACATACATTACTCTGTCTGGAAAAGTCAGACTTATCTCAAGTTTCTCATAGCTGATGTTTGAACTTTTTATCCTCACCACATAATTCTATCCATGCTTCCTCCAGTGGGTTTTGGAGATAATAAGAGCTCTGTGGTACAGGCAGAAGAGGAAAAGGAAGAGCTGCTGCTAGAGTCCGTTCCTCCCTCTTCTCCCTTTTTCTCCGCCATCCTGGCCGCCTTCCAGCCAACTGTGTGCGACGATGCCGAGGAGGCTTGGCGCAATCATCTCAACCAGTTGGTGGCCGACTCGGATGGTTCCTGTGCGGTTTATACCTTCCAAGTCTTCTCCTCACTCTTTCAGGTAACTCATAGAGATAAAGTAGGTTGTCACTGGTCCTTATTATGTTTTTGTCAAGCAGCTTCAATAAAGATCATGAAGTGAAATGAATCAACTTTTCTAACATCCTCAGTGTTGCAGACTGTATTGTTGATGTCAGAAGATGTCGATTTTATTCATTAACTTGAATTTTCTTTGGTTCATCACACAAAGCTGACAACTCAGTAGTGCCAAAGTTTTAGAAGACATGCAGCGTCTTTGATTATATTCTATTGGTACTGACAACATGCTGGTCTGGGCCAAATTAAACAGGATATGTTGTTTCTGACCTCCAGAGTATACAGACCAAGTTCTGCACCTTGACCTGTGACGCTGCTGGTTATCTTGGCGACGGCCTTCGCGGAATTGGAGCGAAGTTTATGAGGTCGTCCCAGATGCTGACATCCTGCTCTGAATGTCCCACGCTGTTTGTCGATGCAGACACTGTGAGTTTGTAGTTTGAATATGACTTATGTCAATGCTATATCCAGAATACAAATCAGTAAAGCACCAGCCTTAGGGCCAGATTTCCTAACAGCTTGCACCAGCTCGAACCGTCTTTTGGCGTTAAAATAGTACTGTCAGGATTTACTAAAGACGCGCAGTGAAGAATTAGCGCTGAAAAGGCATAGACACAGTTATTTTTACGCCTGACTTTATTGAATATGCATTTGTTGGAGTTTCCCTTTCAGACGCAAAATTTAATGGGAGGAGAGTATTAAAATGAATCACGCAATGCGATTTACTAACGTTTGCGCTTGTCAAATCACTGGTATTTGCGCCATTAGTTAAAGCCCCAAAAAAGCATGTCTTAAAGCAGGCGCTAATTTGCGCTGCTCTTGGTAGATTGCGCTGGTCATTATGGAAATGATCTGGCTGCGTCTGAGTTCTTTAATGTGTGCATTGTCAGTAAATCACATGCAGAATTCTCCCCTCTCATTGGCACTTTTATGGAATTGCGCTTTAACGCTAATTTGCCCCGTTTAGTAAATCTGGCCCTTAGTGTTCTATTCAGTTTCTCGTTCAATGTGTATGTGTGCATTGTATGCGTTATGAAATGTATCTCTTAAATATGTGTTTCAGATTGTGTCTTATGGGCTTTTGGAGAAGATGAAGTTTAGTGTGTTAGAGCTGCAGGAGTATCTAGAGACCTACAACAACAAAAAGGAGGCAGTCATATCAGTATGTACAATGAAGCATTACAATAAATTTCTTTAAAAAAAAAAATCTTACTGACCTCAAAGCTTGTTCTGTTCAACTTACTGTTATGCCTGTGAATCTTCCAGTGGCTACGCAACTGCAAGGCCAGTTTCCCCAAATGCACTGGAGATGGAGTGATCACCTATCAGCCCGCTGAAACAGAGGAGAAGGTATGAAACCTTGGCTAGATAGTCAGCCATTCCAGGGAAAACTAGTAAAGGAATGTCATTATTATTGAAGTACATGATCAAGATCTCAACATTTTGCAAACTGGAGCTTTAACTAACAGTTCTGCTGACTAACACTTTGATGCAACCCCAAAACTACAGTGTGGTGGTTTACCACAAATAGTGCATGTGTTTCTGTCATTCTTTATTCCCTTGTGAAATATAGTACTCTGTGTCAATGTTTCAGAATGGCTGCATTGTCTATTGATTGATGCCACTGTAATGTCTATTGTGTCCTGAGATATGAGTGAGATTAGTTGACCAAAATGTGTTTCAGATTCCATTTCAATGTACCTCTTATATTTTCTGCATTTCGATTGTTCTGTGATAGCTCTGTGAGTGACTTCTCTTTTCTA
Source organism: Tor tambroides (assembly GCA_021397915.2). NCBI lineage: Eukaryota > Metazoa > Chordata > Actinopteri > Cypriniformes > Cyprinidae > Tor > Tor tambroides. The sequence continues at coordinate 61,265 of JAFVLL020044077.1, read as the reverse complement.
TCTGTCTGGTCTTTAACTTTAAAGGGACAGCTCACCCAAAAATGAAGATTACCTCATGATTTACTCACCCTCAAGCCACCCTAGGTGTGTATGACTTTCTTCTTTCAGACAAATCCAATCTGAGTTATATTAAAAAATGTCCTGAATGGCACTGAATAGTGGTCAAGATTTTGAAGCAAAATAAAGTGCATGAATCCATCATAAAAAGTACTCCACACTGAAGCAAAGCACTGCATTTGTGTAAGAAAAATATCCATATTTAAAACTTCGCTATCTGTCATATGCACGTTCATGAGAGAGTGGCGTAGGACGTAGGTGAACGCGATGACGAAGGCGGAAGCGCAGTGGAGAGAGCAAAACAAAACACTGGTCACAAATTATAAGTACAAAACGAGGATTTGTAAAGAAAAATGGATTACGATATAAGCCAAGATGGTTTTCCTTTGCTGTAAACAAAACTTTGTTCTTGCAAGACTAGCATATTCTCACTGGAGCTTACGCTATGCCTGCGTCCTACGTATTCCGCTGAAATGCCCCTTTCTCGTGAACTTGCATACAACAATTAGCGGAACCCTGCTGAAAAAAACAGCATATGATGGCGTGTTTTGAAGCATGGCTGCTGGTTTAAGCTGGAACTTAGCTGGTCATAAAATGGTTTAACCAGCTTAAACCAGCACATGACCAGCTTAAACCAGCTAATGACCAGCTTAAACCAGCTCATGACCAGCTAAGGACCAGCTTAAACCAGCAGTCACGCTTCAAAACATACCTAACGAGCATATGCTGGTTTTTTCAACAGGAAAGCTAGCGATTACAGTTCATAAACTTTTAAATATGGATATTATTCTTACACAGATGCATCGATTCACTTCCTCCCCCTGGAGCCATGTAGAGCACTATTTATGATAGATTTGTGCACTTTATTTTGATTCAAAATCTCAACCTCTATTCACTGCCATTCTAAAACTTTGAAGGGCCAGGACATTTTTTAATTTAACTCCGATTGTATTCATCTGAAAGAGGAAAGTTATATACACTTAGGATGGCTTGAGGGTGAGTAAATCATGGGGTAATTTTTATTTTTGGGTGAACTATCCCTTTAAGCCTGTGCTGTGTTACCTCACAACGGCACCTCCATATTCTTATGTTTGATATGAGGGTCTTTCCATGCTGGGCTTTGAAGAAGTTTAAAGAAACCCTGAAAAAGTTTCTTTCCTAAAATATAATCTAAAATATTCATACTTTCTACCCTTCAAGATCCCTTCAAGTCATAACCAGTTAAAGCAATAAAAAAGACATATGGGTACTTACTGCGTCTTCTTTTTTTTTTTACCCAGCACAGTCCCCATGCAAAAATAAAAATAAGAGGGCATAGTTGTGACCCTTTTATTTTGTCTGCTTGTCTATTCACTTTTTCTGCTCATGCATGATGGAGCCATTGCTCATGCTTTATATTGCATGTGCCACTGGGCTGCACAATTTCACAAACTATATTCAAAACTTCTCTTCCTTCTCACTTCTCACCTTTTGTCTTGCAATGCCTGCTTTATAGCAAATGGAATCTCTTGCAGTAAGTTTTATCAAATCTTTTCAAACTCATGTCTTCTTTTTCGCTTGTTCCGAATGCTCAAATTTTTTCACAGGCCTCATATTTGTTCAAATGAGAACACTGTTTTGCTAACACGCTTGTATCCTTGTTTTCTTATATGCAAAGAAACTTCTTTCTTATATGCTAAGAAAAATTAAAGATGATTTTGGTGTTAATTTTATGTATGTTTGTTCACAGCAACTGGAGCTTTGTCAAAGACTCTACAAACTCCACTTTCAACTGCTGCTGCTTTTTCAGTCTTACTGTAAACTGATTGGCCAAGTTCACGCTATAAACTCTGTACCAGAGGTATGTTGACATCAGTGTCTCATCATCTGAGTTTAAGACATTTTTTTTTTTACTGGAATAGAAAAAGTCTAGCTTGCAAATCTTACTTATTTAATATGGAGCCCCGTGTGTGTTTAAATGTTCTCCCTTTTAGCTGCAGAACATGTCCAGAGAGTTGAGTGAGTTGAGGAGTAACCTGCGGGCAGCAGCAACCTCAGTGGCCAATGAGCCAGCAGCCGAGCAAAGAGATCCCACTGCTGAATCCCCCTACAGCTCCTCTGAGGCTGCTGTGCAGGCCATTCTAGAGAGCCTGAAAACCAACGAGTTCTCCAGAGCCATCCGTTACATACAGGAATGCAGGTAAACTTCCCACCATGAAAATGAAACTTCTGTCATCATTTATTCAAAAACGGTATTCATATCTTTCTGTCGAACACAAAAGAAGATATTCTGAAGAATGTTAGCTACAGTACCAAACCATTTTGGTTCCCATTGACTTCCATTGTAGGGACAAAAAATATAATGGGAAACAAAACTGTTTGGTTACTAACGTTCTTCCAAAATATCGTCTTCGGTGTTCCACTATTCCTTTACATTTTCGATTTATTGATAACCTACAGGAATAGAAAATGAATCCATTTGGAGTAATATGCAGTGCTTTGTATTTTAATTATGTGAAATGATAATAATCACTTTGTTTCAGGAAAATGTGGCCAAGTGACATCTTCGGCAGCAGCTCAGAGAATGAGATTCAGACTTTACTCAACATCTATTTCCGGCACCAAACTCTGGGTCAGACGGGAACCTTTGCCCTGGTCGGTTCCAAACAAGACCTGTCTGAGATATGCAACCGACTCACTGAGCTCAACTGCGAGATCCGAGACATGATTCGACGGGCACAGGGCTACCGAGCCATCACTGCCTTCCTTCCTGATTCCAGTGTGACCGGCATCAGCCTTTAAGTCGAACTTTAAGGGATCAGGCCGGCACTGGCCTTCTTTCCACCACTCCTGTCTGAAGTTGCTGCTGCCTTCATTGTTCTCCCCTAGTGCACTCATTACTGTCCTCACCTTAAGAGCTTTAAGGATGTACAGCTAATATAGCTCAGAAAAATGCAACAGGGGACAGAAAAAGAAGTCGAATCCTTGGCTTTTTTGCACTACTATGTATGTAAGGGGCCACCCCCTGCCTCTGAAATGGGGCCTCTACTACTGCAGGCATCAAAGGTATACCAGAGCTCCATGAATGGCTCCTCCTGCCCACATCTACCATTATATGTTACGGGAAAATGTGCAATGCCTCACACCAAGTGAAACTTTTCATCTTAGTGAGAATGTTTTGAAACTTCAGTGCTCTCAGCTACTTGATGATGCATAAATGTTCTGTTCTTGTTTTTTTATTTCAAATAAAAGCTGGTGTTAATGTGGCTTTTAAAAAAAATGTTTAACAAGATCAGACTTTTCACCGTGCGCACCCCTGCCTCAGCTTTTATCTGTACAGACAGAATGTCTCTAACACAATGCTACTGTCAGAGAGACCTGGATGCATAAAGGGGTCACTTATTTATGTATGGGGGGGGGGATGTCTTTCTACTGTTTAGTTGCTCCTAGAAGGTTTATTTATATTCTTAAAAGAATGATCATCATGTTTTGATCATCATAAAATGGTATAGTTTTATAGGATGGAATTATGTCTATTCTGTCTGTTGAAATGGCCAAGCATGCAACGGTATGTACCATAAGACAAAATAGAGATATTTATGGAATAAGAAATTATTTTAAATGAAAGATACATTTGTAAATAGTAGTGTGAGTGTAGCCCATACTTGTAAGATTTTATTTTTATGGTTTTATTTTGCTGTCTGCTGTATGAAAGTGTGCATGCAATAAATAGATCAATAAATAATATTAATATAAAAAAGTCTGCTTAGTCAGTGGGTGTTTTTATATGGATACTTATGTGTCTATGTTTTTAATTTGTAATCTGTAATGAGAATGATAGTTTGTCCATGATTTTAGGATGCACGTTTGTTTGTTTTTGTTTATGTTTATATTTATTGTTGAACCAAATTCATATTATTATATTATTAATTTATATTACCTTTTCCTAAAAGTAAATGAGAGGATCATAACTGAAATCAAGCAATGCATTATGTAGTATTTTTATGGTAGTGCGCCCTCTAGTGCACCACAACGGAAATAACAAGGACACTCAAAGTCCATTTTTTTATTTGTCAGTTGTGCAAACAGCAGTGCTCGCTTGTTGACAATGAAATGGCACAAACCTCAAATATATATATTTCTGTCACATGACTGTTTTTTTTTACATACATAACATTTGTTTAGATATTATGGTATAACTGTTATTTAACATAAATGTGGAAACTACTGATCAAACACTGTCCAAAACTGTGCACACTCCATCTAAAATGTATTATAAAAACAAGTTTAATTCAGATTATTTTTATTATTAAAGTAACTTAAAAATTGAAAGACGTAGAATAGAATAGAGTACAATATACGCAAAGAAATTCTCTATTTCGAAACTATTTCCAGTTTCGATTCAGTGGTGCACGTAAGTCCGCCCCCTGAACTGACGCTCACATTTTGATTGGTCGAGACAACTGCTCTTCCGTTGACGACACGGCGCTTATTGGCGGGATGTGTTAAACCAGCTTTATCCACGCGCAGAATAAGCAGATCCTCTCAGAACGCTTCAGGGAATAAAACAGCTTGAATCGGAGATGAAGACGACTTTTCAGTGAACTTCGAAAACTCAGAAGTTACAAAAAGCTTTAATCTGTGCCAACACGTTCATTTACGGTAACTCCCAGACATGTTTTCCTGTTTGTAGCTAGTTCAGATACCGGAGTAAACAGTGAAATGCATGACATGGAAGAGTTACTTACTGAATTACAGTTACTTAAATCTCGATAACAAACTGTTACGTGCTAACTACGTAATATAAGCCAGATACATTCTTGTCAGAGATATAAGATACACCGAATTGCATTTTTATGTTTTTTTTGTTTGTTTATCTGTAGGTCCAATGACAACATTATTGTGCTTGGTTCAGATTTAACCCCATCACACTCATGGCAGCATGTTTGACAATTTCTTTCATCAAATTGACAAAGGTAGACACTTATAATAAGATGAATGAAATGAAAATAAATTATATATATAGCGTTACCATATTTCAAATCCTTAAAACTAATCTGATTTATTGTGAATTAAGAGCTTGGACCTCTTAATCCTGACTGGTTTGAGGAGTTGACTGCAAAAACTTCCAGAGATGAAGGACATCCTGACATTTCAAAAGCTGAGGAGGAGGAGACTGTCAAAGTACCAGAGACATCAGCCCTGGCCAGTCAGCTGTTTTCTACACCCAAAATATTCAAGCATCGACGCTTTCAGTCCCCTGCTTCCATTCCTAATGAAGAGTCCCCTTATGAAGGTATAATAGTTATTGTGTTATGTATGAAGTATGTGTAAATAAAGGGCATAGGTCTTAATAATTGTTTTTCTTCCACTCAGTGGTTAATGGAGACTCATCAGCTTTTCCCTGGACAGAATCAAGTCCTTGTTTGTTTGGTTCAGCCAAAGACAGGTAATTATGTTTATGAGTATGAGAATATGAATTTCATGTGAAATATGAAACTCAAGTCAAAAGTTTAATAAAAGTTTCTCTCCTATCCTTTGTAGTCAAAGGTTTGATCGATCCTGTGAAAAACCTAGAGATTGCTTTGGTAAGCAAGTTTTAGATTATCTTTCATTTTTCTTTCTTTTTTAAATGTAGAAAAACAGTAAGATATATATATATATATTTTATTTAACAATTTCCATATTGGCATCACAGGTCTTCCGGAAACACCAAAAAGGTCTTTGGTAAGTCACCACAACTTCACAAATCTGGTTGTGTCATATTTATAATCTTAATTCATCATTGGTCTTGTTTTTTGCATGATTAATTCATGGCAAATATATTTGTCTGAATAAAAAAAATGCTTTTCAGCAAAATGTTAAAACATTTAAATTTTGGCTAATGTGACACTTATTAAAGCAATAAAGACCTCTTATTTTTGAGCCCTCCTCTTCAACCATACTGTTTCAGGATCATGTCACATTACAAAAGTAAAATTGGTTGCAAACACTGTTTCACATTAAGTTCAGAAGGCATTCTAGACATTAATCATAATGATGATTTTGTTCTATTACAGGCACGTTCGGCAAAACAGATATCTGAGAGTCTTGGCGCACAAATCAACCCTGACTTATCCTGGACCAGCTCCTTAAACACGCCATCCTCTTTGACTCCCACTGTGATACTGCGTATGTATGAAAATAAACTGTGTATGAACTCCCACTGTGTTATTTGCATATGTGTGAAACGAAATGCTTCAATGGGGGGGCAATGAAAAACATGAATGTTGAATACAAGTCAGAGTGTTAAAATCATTAAAAAATAAATGTTATTAATCCATTGTACCTTGAATCCATTGAACTGTATATGTTGCAATTCCCCTGGTCACCTGATCAGATATGAGCTATTCAGCAGGAGTTATTCTTATTTCTTTTTAGCCAAAACAGAGGAACATGCTCCGTCAAGTGGCCTCAAAGACAAGGAAGCAATTGTAAGCGCAAATCTAAATTTCTTTATACATAATGTAAAGAATATTGGATTATGGTGCCTGATATGCTGAGAGCCTGTTTTTACTAACATGTAATAAATGGTGGTGGCTTGTTCTCACTCTTATACACACTAGTTTGTGCGGAAACTCTTCCCATCTCTCTCGAAAATCTCTGCAAGCAATGCAACATTGAGTGATACAACACTAAAACAAGATGGTGAGTGTGACACATTATATTTGAAACTATACAGAAAATAAACAAAATGGTTAATTTGAAATACATACACATATCATTAACGCCAAGAATAATTCTGTTCTTTTCTCTTCAATGATAGCCAAAAGTGAGACTATTCAGGCTGATGACCTGGAAGAAAAGCCTGTTTGCTCTCCAAATACATCTCTTGATACAAGCAGTCAGTGGAAGCAGAAGGTTCCCTGTGCTATAGAGGATGGAGATGTCCGCAGCACAGTGCAGAATGTTCTTGATGGTGCCGAGGATGTGTTGTCAATATTCTTCAGCAACAGCACTTCAACTCTGCGAAGGGTCAAAACCAAGGAGAGCATCAGAAGGAGAGTAACCAGTTCTTCAAAGGATGTCAAATCGGTTGTTCTAACTTCAGAGCCAGAAGAGAAATTAAAGGATGATGTAGAAACAAAAAGCCCAAGCAAAAATAAAGAGATCATTCAGTGGACCCCACTAAGTTTATCAGAATCCATTCTTAACGGAGACTGTTCAGACATTTCTTTGATAAGCAATCACAACACTGTAGCATCCAGTGAAACTAATGGTGGTACTGTTTTCAACTGCATTACAGAAAGCAGCCAAAGTTTTTCACAGAGTGTAAGACTCAATTCTTATCCCGAAGGAGCTCAGTGTCAGAAGCCTTTGTTAGACAAATCGCTTGCTTTCATGCTTTCTAGAAAGCCCAGAAAGTTTGTGTATCAAGTGCCAAGTTCAGGTCTGTCAATTGGACACAAAGAAACTCAGCCAGTATGTTTGGACCAAACACTTAAAGGTGAGGTGTTCAATGTATAAAAATTTCTTATGTGTATATTGTGTGCATGTTTTGAACAACATTTTTGCTCTGCATTTTACAGAAAATCCCTCAGTGGAAGAGGTGTCTGGTGACCTTAATGAATCCACAGTTGCCAGTGAAAATGCAATCAGTAATCATACACAGCCACAAGATGTCAAACAGTTATCTACAGAAATCTATGATCTTAACCTTGGACTAGATATGACACAACTTTCCAAGGCATTTGCAGAGGATTTCACACAAGAAATAATTCCAGGACCACTGCTTGACGTGACTGTACAGTGTGACCGACATGGGCAAGTGCAACATAAAGCAGAACTTGAGCACAAGAACGAAGATGGTAGTCACGATGACATCTCTAATTTAGCAGACATATCAGTGAACTCTCCAAACAAGTCAACAGTCATGCTTACAACTTTTGAAATCAGTCATGACAGTGGTTGCCCCACCACCTTTACAGATTTGGATGGTACAACAGCCTCGTGTGCAGACATCAAAGAGTTTTTTCCTTCTTTTAAAACGGCAAACAATAAGATCATTTCCATACCGAATGAAGCTATAATGAAGGCTAAAGCATCATTAGATGAAGCTGCAGGGGATGTTTTGATCAACACCTTAAATGGAACTGCTCCAAAACATTCTCAAATGATAGAAACATTGTGCAAATCAGTTTCAGGAAGCACAAATGCAAACATATCGCCCATAGGACAGTCCATCTTCCCTAACCATGCATCAAGAGTGCGTGTTAGTGATGTTCCAAAGAGTGACAGTCCAAAGAGCTTTAAAATTAATATTTCAAGCTACTCTTCACCACAGTCAAATGAATCTGATTATAAAACTGGTTCAAAGAGGAATATTACAGTTTCAAATGTTGGCTTTCAAACAGAGACTCTTTTGAAAGAGAAATTGGGGAGAGGTTCAGACTCATCAAAGTGCATTCATCAAAATCTGGATTTCAAAAGAAGTGCTGAAAGGCAGACTGTGTTCGACATTAGCAGCACACACAAACCCACCGCAGTGGACTCCAGTAGTGATGATGATGAGGAGAATGGCACTTTGACTGCATCTCAAACGGCTGATGTTACAGAATTGTGCAATCTTTTGGAGGAAGCAAATAGTCAACATGAATTTACCCAGTTCAAACCAACAAATCCTGTCTCAGACAACCACACTACAGAGAAAGAATGGGATCCCGATATACTCAATGGAATCGACTTTGATGATAGTTTTAGCTGTGATGTTGTGAAAGGAAAGCATCCCATCAAGACAGACACTTTTTCAGTAAATGGTTCTGATCACATTCAAATTGAAGATGCTGCCAAATTACCATGCACCATGTCAAAGGAAACACAAAATGCCATGGTGCCTTTGTCAGTGGCTGAAGACAGTTCTTTGGTTGATGGAATGAAGAGTGTAGAGGCTCATTTTAGTGATAGTACTCCAGTCCATTGTTTTGGTTTTAAAACTGCTAAAGGGGCAGCTATAAACATCTCAGGAAAGAGTTTAAACAATGCAAGGCACTTCTTTGAAGAGGATGATCAAAAAGCCATATATAATAAAGAAGTCAAGGTGGATATTGGAGTAATAAAGCCAGAGCATGCTGAAACAGAGACTTCAGTCAATACTTCTGACATTATGAACACGGAAAATAAAACCTACGTTCAGACTAAACAAGATGGAAATTTCAGCTGTGGAGATGTAAATGCAGCTTGTAAAGAGATAAATAAGCAATTGGCAGGAAATGAAGGAACAGAGCAGAACTGTTTAGGTGAAAAAACAGATGTTGTTTGTGTTGACTCCAATAGTCATTTTGGATTTAATACAGCTAAGGGAGCAAAGCTGAAAGTGTCTGAAAAGGCTCTTCTGCAAGCAAGAAGACTTCTTGATGTTGACAGCTTAGAGGATTCGCAAACTCAAAAACTCGCTCTCCGTGCTTCCGGAAAAAATGATGCCTCTATGTCAACATCTAGCCTTAAGAAAACAAAAGCAGTTTCTTGGAGTAATACCTGTATGATACGTCAGCCACACTTAGTAACCAAAATATCTGATGGTGTGGATAATCCTTCCTTCAACAGCGAGAACGTCTTTCAAGAACAGAAATCTAGCAGTGATCCTAAAGAAGTTCTCGCAAAGATTTTTCCCTCAGAAACTTTTTTTCCTCAGTCAGAGGAAAGCTATGGCTTTCAGACTGCCAGTGGGAAAGGAGTTTCCATTTCAACCAGTGCCCTTAAGAAGGCAAAGGCCATATTTAAAGACTGTGATGAAAATACTGACTTGGAATCTTCGAAAACGGAGGGCACGAATGACAAGCTGGATGTTGAAATCGAACAAGTAAAAGCATTTACTTCAAACTGTAAAAGTATGACATTTTCCAATGTGTCTCTCATGGAGGCCAACGGTGTTCTCAAAGACTCTGACCTGACTAATGACCTCTCATTGCAGCCCTCTTTAGTCCAACAACCCCCTCAGGAAGAAGTATGTGAGGAGAAAGGCCTTCAAAGTGAATTTTCTGAGAAACCTTCAGAGTTGCTTCCTCCTAACAGCGACTGTGGTTTCAGTACTGCCAGTGGTAAGAAGGTGTCCGTCTCAGCTGGAGCACTACAGAGAGCTAAGGATCTGTTTTCTGAGTCTGTTGGTGGTTTCTCATGTGCTAATGGATCTCCAAAGACAAAACAGTTTGTTGATATCCAAACTAATGCTAACTCTATAGGAAAACACAAAGGATTCTCTACAGCAGGTGGAAAGAAGGTGGTTGTCTCTGCTGCTGGGCTGCAAAAGGCAAATAATCTTTTTAGAGATTGCAAAGAGGAGAGCTTATCATCTGAAGATCTTCATCATCAAGACTTTAAAAGCTTCAGTGATGTCTCAAAAAAGCCACTGACTAAGGTACGGGCGGCATTTGCAGGCTGCAGTTATGTCTCCTTCAGCCATGAGCATGAGACTGGGAATTCTTCAGGAAAGAACATAGGATTCTCTACAGCTGGTGGGAAGAAGGTGACTTTCTCTGCTACCGCCCTGCAAAGGGCAAAGAGTCTTTTTAAAGATTGTGAAGAGGAGAGTTTTGTTTGTGAGAGTCTACAGCACCAAGTCTGTAAAGGTTTCAGCACTGCCAGTGGCAAAGATGTTACTATCTCTGAAAAGGCACTGAGTGAGGTTAGAGCAGTATTTGCAGGTTGTGCTGACACCTCCTTGCATCATGGACCGGAAAATTCTTCAGGAAACAACATAGGATTCTCTACAGTAGGAGGGAAGAAGGTGGCCATCTCTGCTACTGCACTTCAGAAGGCCAAGAGTCTTTTTAAAGATTGTGAAGAGAAAAATGTATCATCTAATGAAGTCCTGCCTCAGAGTTCTCATGAAAGCAGTGAGGACATAGTAGATGGAAACCTAAAGTTTGAACAACTAAACAAGACAAAATATGGTTTCAGCACTGCGAGTGGTAAAGGTGTGTCTGTATCAAAAGTTGCCCTTGAGGAAGCTTCTAAATTTTTCAGAGATTGTGACGCCCAAGTTACTGTTACTGATAGCCAGCTGCTACAGAGTGATTCCTCAAAATGCCGTCCTCAACATAAAGACAGACAAACCGAAACCACTCTACATCCTTTACCATCTAAAGCAACTCAGAATGAACCTGCACAACTAGACTTGCACTCTTTGAATTTTAACAGTTGCACAGACACCCAGCAGAGGTACTTTGAGCAGGAAGCAATGGCTTGCACTAAAGCTTTACTGGCAGATGACCTGAATGAATCAGCCAGTTTGACAATGACAGAGGACAAAAAAAGTCCATCTGTTCATAATCTACAGGCACAGGGATCTTTTGGCCAGAACAAAAGGAAGCGTCCATTTGATGCCAGAAATGTAGCAGGTATGGCCTACAGAATGTTTCATGTTTTGAGTCACTTTGTATGAATTAATACTTAATTTTTTAACCCCTCAGTGTAAATAATACTTTGTTTCGTTTAGATTCAGGTCAGCCTCCTTTGAAAAGGCAACTTCTCTCAGAGTTTGACCAGGTGTTAGATGCAAAGACCTCAAGTCTCACACCGCTGAAAAGCTGTCCGAACAGTTAGATCTTTTATTTATAAATAAATGAAAGAAAAATTTGAATTTTTTTTTATTGTGAGGTGCTATATTTAACCTGTGTATCTTTTAAATATAATCCCTGTTGTAGGAACTCTCAGAGACAGGCGTGTCTTCAGTTATAATGTCAAGCCGAATGTCACCGGTCCAGATTGGTAGGTAGTTTTACTGTTTTAATAGTTAACTCTTTACCATTTAATATCACAAGACATCTTTAATTCTTACAAGTTCTTTTAAATATGCAGGCATCCTGTGGACCAAAAGTTAAATGACCTCGAGCAACCATGTTCAATTGTATCTGTCCAAAACAGATGCAACTCAGACCCTAAAGGAGGGGTGTTTGTGCCCCCTTTTCAAAAGGGTATGAAGACTGGGCCATCAAACTGTCAAGATGTTTCTAAAGTGTCCACTGGTTTTATACCACCTTTCAAGAAGGAAAACAAAGAAACAACTGAACATAGCAATCAAATAGACCAAAATATGACAACTTCTACATCCCATAGTGACAGTGTTGCACAATACTGTGATAGGAAGAGTCTACATGAGGGTTCTAACCCTAAACTAACCATCTCTGTGGAAAGCATACTTTTGAAAATCATGGACTCTGAAGAGAAAGGTAGCTATTTACTCTTTTCTGATTTTGTATTTTAAATCTAAATTTTCTCATAGTATTGGGGTTGTACAGATTTGTACAGCTGTGTCCACAAAAGATATAGAGAGGAAAATGAATGATTCTGTGAACACAGCAATGAATCCTGATGTTTTTCGTGGTATGTTAATAGACACAGAGGCTTACCAGGAGACCTTGAACCTAGCTCGGGATATGCAAGACATGAGACTCCGAAAGAAGAAAAGGCAGACTATTCATCCTCTACCTGGCAGCCTTTACCTTGCAAAGACTTCTGGTGTCCCCAGAATAGGTCTGAGAGATGCTGTGGGACGCAAATGTCCTGGCCAATACACACAGGAAGAGGTACATTTTGATAACTTATTTGATGCCTTATTATTCCATTGTGTTTTATGTCACTGCAAAACTATTCTTTTGAGGAGGTACATTTCAGTTACTATTATTATTATTTTTTTCTATCCTTCTCCATCTCAGCTGTATCAGCATGGTGTACATCACAAAGTCTTACTAATAACAAGTGAAAATGCTGAATCATTCAGATTTGATTGTATTGACTTCTTCAAATGTGAGCACTTCATGGAGTCTGGTACTGTCCAGCTGGCGGATGGAGGCCAGTTGGTTCCAGACAATAAGGGCACTGTGGGCAAAGAGGAATTTTATAGGTAAACACATGGTGCATTTTAACACTGCCATTATAAATGGCATGTAAGTAGATGTGCCTTCTAAAAGGTACTCTGTTATCTTGCAGAACAACATTTTTTTGGAATTAGTTTGGATAATGTACCCTTTTTTTGGCAGAGCATTGTGTGACACTCCTGGTGTTGATCCCAAATTGATCAGTGATGCTTGGGTATTCAACCATTACCGATGGATTGTATGGAAACGGGCCTCCATGGAAAGAACTTTTCCAGATTTGATGGGTAGACTGTGTTTGACTCCAGAACAAGTACTTCTGCAGCTAAAATTCAGGTATTGAATCTTAGTAAAGCTCGTACTTTTTCACCCAAAATTTTTTAAACATAAATCTAACTGTTTGGTGTTTGCACTTAGATATGATGTGGAAGTGGACCACAGTCAGAGATCCGCTCTCAGGAAGATCATGGAGAGGGACGACACTCCAGCTAAGACTTTAGTGGTCTGTGTATGTGGTGTTGCTCAAACTTGTCAACATCCAGAAAAGCCTGTGAAAGATGAAAAAAATTCTAATGCAAAGATGGAGTCCTGTGTGGTCTGGCTCACAGATGGCTGGTACTCCATCAAAGGCCTGTTAGACCCTCCACTCTCTGCCATGCTGAACAAGGGCCGTCTCAGAATTGGTGATAAGATTGTGACCAGTGGAGCCGAGTTGGTTGGTTCACAAGAAGCCTGTCCTCCACTGGAAGCTCCTGAATCTCTGATGCTAAAGGTGAAGTTGGAGTTCAACTGAAATGATAAATGTGATCCAAAACCTGCCAGACTTCATTTGATTTGTCATTTTTGAATTTCAGATTTCAGCCAACAGCACAAGACGAGCTCGGTGGGACACTAAGTTGGGGTACTATCGTGACCCTCGGCCTATCAGCCTGCCACTATCATCATTGGTCACTGGTGGAGGTGTTGTGAGCTGTGTGAACATTGTGGTGTTGAGAAGTTACCCCACTCAGGTCTGCTCCACCCCAGTGGCTCTGAATGAGACGCTTTGATCTGTAAACGCTGAGTGCATAATTTTGCTTTTGTACTAAACAAATGACTGGCTTTGTCATCAAACAGTGGATGGAGAAGAAGCCCAACGGTGTCTTTATATTTCGCAATGATCGTGCAGAAGATAGAGAGGCCAGAAAACACAGCAACTCCAAGCACAAATCCATGGATCTTCTTATTTCCAAATTACAGACCCAATTCGAAACAGAAATGGAAGGTATGGTTTTTTTTTAACCCTTTTTTTTTTTTTTTTTTTTTTTTTTTTTTTTCCTTTCTTTTACATTAAACTTTGTCAGAGATTTGTATGCAAGCATATAAGGATCACAAGAATTGATGAGTATTTCTCCTTCTTGTATAAGGTAAAAAGAAAAGTCGAGGCCAAAGGAGGACATTTAGCCGACATGAGATTGAAGCTCTGCAGGATGGGGAAGAGTTGTATGAGGCAATGGAGCTGGATCCTGCTGTTGAGGTTAATTTTGTTAACATTTTAGTGCATTTTTACATATTTTTACCAATGGGTAGTAGACGGAAAGAAAATAGTAGTCAATAAGTCATCGTGTCAATAGAACCTTTTAATAAGGGGAAAACATTTTTTTAACTTGATGTACTTTTTGAGTAGACCCATCTAAGTGCGAGACAGATGGATGCAGTGAGTAAGTACAAACGCTGTTTGGAAGAAAGGAGGCAGGCGGAGCTGCAGGAGCGTGTGCAGAAGGCTGTAATGGAAGCCCAAGGGGCTGGGGGTGGGTGTCCCAATCGAGATGTCACTCCTGTTTGGAAGCTTAGCATTACTGATGCCAATGACCTGCAGAGCAACTGTGGTGAGCCAAGTGGATATCATCTTTGCTGTTTCTTTAGGTGTTGAGGGAGCCAATTTAACCTGTTTTGGCTGGGTGTTATTTCATTTCCTAGTGTACACCCTGAATATCTGGCGCCCATTGCAGGACTTGTATGGCTTGCTAAGAGAGGGCCACAGATATAGGGCTTATCATCTCGCCACATCAGAGGGGAAGAAACGCTCAGGCATTGCTCACATCCAGCTCACTGCCACCAAGAAAACACTCTTCCAGGATGTTGAGGTAAACTAAATGTTTAGCAGCTTTGCTCCCTGTTTTCATTACAAGCATCTACATAAAATGTGATTGAACCAGGGATCTCCAGAATGGTTGCATCAGCATTTTCGTGCTCGAGAATGCGTACACTTCAGAGAACTTCAAAACCCTCAATTCTGCTCACCTTGTGGGGAGGTGGACATTGTGGGATGTATTGTCTCCATAGAAGGCAAAGAAGGTAAGTTTCATTAATTCATCATAAAACATCTGTCATCAAAGCTGTGTTTTTTCCCCAATGAGTCTACCACCTAGTTTCCTCAATCCTTAATATCTTCAAATGCATTGTGACTATTTACATGTCTTCTCAGGCCATCTCCCATTGCTTCATCTTGTGGATGAGAACTATGACCTGGTCTCTGTGAGAACCTACAGTAGTCTGGAGCAGTTAGCTGTAGAAGATCTGGTAAAGCAGCGAGCACTGGTTGCTCTTAGTAATCTTCAGGTGAGACCGCTCTCTGGACCTGTGCCAAGCCTTTATGCAGGAGAACAAGCAGTATTCTCCATAAACCCCAAAGAATCCCATCTGCAAGAAGCTATGACCCATCTGAAGACTTGTGTCCAGGTTAATGAATCAGCTTTTAAACTTTTGTTTTTAAGTACATGTACAATCAAAGAGTGATTCATAATGTCTTTCATTGTCGCTAATTAGAATTACATTCGTTGTTTACACAGACTTGTGAGCGTTTTTTCAGCATTGCAGAGGAGAAGCTCTCAGATGTGGTTCCTTCAGGTGTCTTGGGTTCTTTTCAGTCTCCAAGAACTCCTGATGTGCAGTATAATCCAAAAATTAATGGCAGGGTTAGTATGAGTTTTCTTTTTATGTGGTGAAAGATTGGTTTTATTAGTGGTGTTTCTTAAGGCAAGCATCACTGTAATTATTAACTCCAACTGTTTGTTCTATACACATGAAAGCACCTACATGTTCCGAAAATTTTTAAAAATGTAGCTGTAACTCTTATTGTGTCAATTACTAATTGTATACAGATGTCCACACACACTGCACTTCAGTTAAGGAATTTGGAAAGTTTATTATTATAATTTATAATTATTTTTGTTAATATTAACAATATAATAGTAATAATTGTTATTATTAATTGTAGGGCTGTTCAATTAATCGAATTCGATTATCATGCGCATCTCGTCAGTAAAGCCGGTTCCTTGATTAGCAGTAAATCGCCATCACCTGTTTTCAGATGGAGCGGCATTTAATACACAGAGCCATAGTTCACTGACAAGCTAGGCAATATCGCGTTCATAATCGCAGACGAATCGCTGTCAGTGAACTACGGCTCTGTGTAGTAAATGCTGCTCCATCTGAGAACAGGTGATGGCGATTTATTGCTAATCACGGAACCGGCTTTACTGACGAGATGCGCATAATAATCGAATTCGATTAATTGCACAGCCCTAATTAATTGTTAACATTTATTACATTATATGCAAATATACACCACTGTTCAAAAGTTAGAGGTCAGTAAGATTTTTTTTAAATTCATCATGCACTGCTCAAAATTGACAGTTAAAGACAATAATGTTACAAATGATTTCTGTTTCAAATAAATGCTGTTCTTTTGAAATTTCTAAAGTATTCTGAAAAAATGCATCACGGTTTCCACAAAAATATTAAACAACACAACTGTTTTCAAGTAAGACCTGTTCATTTTTATTTCACATTTGTATGTGTTCATTAGATTCAGTATCAACGTATTATGCTCTTTGTTGAAATTCCCAGGTAACCCCACAGCAGAAAAGCAGCGTTTTCTCGCCTTTCACTCCACTGAACAGGAGAACTCCTGCATCTGCATGTAACAGCAAGGGAAAAGACCCCAAAAGTTTGAAAAGAAGATGCGGTTTGGACTACCTGTCACGTATCCCATCCCCTCCACCCCTCACTCCTCTGAAAACTACAGCTTCTCCCTGCGTTAACAGGACCTTCAATCCCCCACGGAGATCTGTGACTCCCAAACCTCCACAGAATGAGTCACCTCAATCCTCATGTACCCCACCAGGAGAGGAGAAGTGGGTGCGTGATGAAGAGCTGGCGATGATAGACACCCAGGCGTTACTGGAAGGCTGATGGGAAAAGTGTGACTCTCCTGGTGAAACGCTAAATGTGAGTTGAATTCCAGCATTCAAGGCATTGAGAACTATGGGTAATGAAAGCACTATTTCTACTATTGGCAGAAAATGCAAATGGCACTGCTGTCTTTGCTTTCTAGTTGCCTGGTTTACTGTGGTTCTCTGATGGTAAATGCACCTTCTTACAACTACTGTAATCATTTTTAAACTTCTTTCTTGTTGTACGTAATTGTACTATACTATAGTATGGAAGTTAGCAGTGTTCAGGGGAAAGAAGTGTAAAGAATATGTAAAAAGTGTATGTAAAAATGTTTATATATATTTACATTTTTATTAAAAGATGGAAAGTAATTTTGTGCAGAAGTGACATTAGCAGCGTTTGTTAAGACCAGCATCACTTACCAATTACTGATATTGCTATACTTGAAACAAACCCCAAATTATACTGGAAATATTAAACTTTTGCACATAACATGCACTGTTTGTGCTACAGACATGAGTAATAGCTCAAATTGTGCAGCTTATTCAGAAGAGGTGTGTTATTTTTATGTTTGTATGCTTTAAGGATTCTGGTTTGCATTTTTGTGATGAATGACTGAAAACAGATTTCAAAAATGCAAAAATCTAATACTAAAATTGATATTGCAATCTGTTGTTTTGAAATGTTTCTATTAATGAACAGCAGGTGGCGCCTTAACACTTGCCTTTGACTTACAGCGAACAGTTCAACTCTGTAGGAAGATTGCGAAATCCTATCTGCCATTTTCATATTAAACCTGAAGAAATGAGAATGGAACAAGTAATATGAATATATTGCTTAATAACCACCAAATACTGGCAACAAAGAAAGCAATGGGCATTTCAAACACACGTCTGACATGCTTCTCTTGATCTCGCTGGCAAACTCACTGTCAAGCTTATTTAACAGACCGCAAAGGCAGACAAAGGGATTTCTTCTCTTCCAAACAGAACATTGTCATATTTAATAATCTGTGATCATAATATTACAATTCCAGGCATTTACTCTAGAGAAAATATAGAATGTGGCCGTTTGCTCTTCAGATCAGTTTTAAGGATTTTTGAAATTTAGAAGCAACCCCATAATCTGTTCGCTCGTCAAGGAATGCTTCAGAAAACCACAGACATGCCAGATTTGCAGTTAGCTGCCATCAGTGGCTTTCCTCCACAATGTTCAGTTTTACATCTATCATCTATCATTGAGAATGTGCTGACTTAGCACACATCCAGCTCTATTTTAAGATCTCTGGCCCACAATGATAAAGATAGCTGACACTCCTGTTGTGTAGCACAGAGACATTAAAGATGATATCTGTTAGTGGTTGACAGAGAATAGCATTATCGTGGCCAAAAATGTTTCCATGAGCCCAGCTCTGAAAATACTTGTGGTACAATGAATTCTAAAGTCTAGAAGATTTTTTTTTCTTATTTAAGTACTAAACCGTCCTGATATACACCACCATTCAAATGTTTGGGGTTGGGAAGATTTATGTTTTTGATAAAAGTCTCTGATAAGGCTGTATTTATTTGATCAAATTGAAAAGTATAATTATTTTTCAATTTTATTATTATTTTTTTGTTTGTTTTTCGATTTTTCTTTTCTTTGCACACAAAAAGTATTCTCGTAGCTTCACAACATTACGGTTGAACCACTGATGTCACATGGACTATTTTAACTATGTCCTTACTACCTTTCTGAGCCTTGAACGTGGTAGGGTCAGAAAGCGCGCAGATTTCTTTAAAAATATCTTAATTTGTGTTCTGAAAATGAACAAAGGTCTTATGGGTTTGGAACAACATGAGGGTGAGTAATTAATGACAGAATTTTCATTTTTTGGATGAACTATCCCTTCAATATTTTTTGTAACAAATGTCTTTACTGTCATTTTTTGATCAGATTAATATATCCTTGCTAAACAAAAGCCAAAAAAAAAAAAGAAAACAGTGGGATTTTGGAGTCTGGGATTAATTAAAATAGTGTGTGTTTTGTTTTCTTATTTATTTTTTTTGCTGCATGAGACCACAGGGTTAAAATCTGTTTAGCATTTGTTATGTTTTCCCACATTTAGGTTTGTCTTTCCATGTGACAGTCGTTATTTTTGTGAATTGCCTCTAGAGGCCTGATGGGCTGCTTTCAGGCAGCTGCTCAGAATTTCGTTTTCTCTTGTGCAGCCATTGAAATTATTGCATACATGTCACTGTTGTAATTTTTTTTATATGTTTTCTACCACTAAGGTGGTGACTATTACTTTATAGGTTTTTATCATTCTAAATCTTAACATTCTTCAGAAAATGTAAAAACTTAACTTATCTTTCTGAGTAATGCATCACCCAGTCATTTGTTCCACCCAGAATCAAACCTGCAGTCTATGTGTTTGTAGTCTTGATCTTAACCCATTATGCTATCAGGGCCCCATGATCTTTGACTATCAGTACATTTGTACTTTCCAAGAGAGCACATAAAGCAAGGCTTAATTACCACTCTTACAACATAAAACCTAAGGCCATGTTCATCCGCTCTGAGCTGCCCTAAACCAGCCTCTTAGGCTGATTCTGGCTGCCCTCTCCCTTGACTGTACTGAATGAGACCTGATGGAGAGGTGGAAAGAGATGAATGAAAGAACCTAAAGGGGGATGGTGACGGGGAGTGGACATTTGATAGTCCCATATCCTCTTTGCAACCCCACCAGACTGAATGAATTAAGGGTCCCGTTTAGCTGTAGCATTGGAGAGCCAGATACCAGAGCTGTGATTTAGACTAGACTGTATCTAATAACAACTCATTCAAGAGCTGTTGTCTGGACAGAATTTTAGCAGCAGCTGTAAAATACAAAGAAAAAAAGCACCAAGAAATTCACCTCAAGAACACAGAGAGGGATATTAAAATGTAATTTTTAGTGGTATAAATGGCAAATAGCTAATGGACTAGTAAGTGAAGCTGTAGTTGAAGAATCAAAATAATGTTTATATCCACAATTTTCCATACTTGATGAACACAAAGAAAATTTTTGCAACCGTTTACAGAATTGCAATTTAATGAATTTGAATATTAAAGTATTACATTTAAATCTTAAGTCATATTCAGAACCAGTTCTGTTTTTTCTTTTCAACCATTAATGGTTCTGTTACATGCAGCCATACTAAAAAAATGTAGTTTCTTGCACTCTTTGTGATTTCATCCTAACTCTTAAAAATAAAAGTTCCAAAGGGAGTTGTCACAGTGATGCCGTAGAATAACCCTTTTTTGGTTCCTCAAAGAAACTTTCAGTGAGTTTCTTGCACCATTTATTCAGCAGTGCTACTGATTCATATTGTTGCTGAATCTACAGCACAGATGACTCCTTTGAGCAGGTTCTTTTTAGTGAATCAAAAACAAACACTGCAACCAGCAGAGGCGTCATGCCCATTCAAAGTGAGCTAAGCGGAATTTGAACGTAGCTTCCAAAAGAGAAAAAATATCCGAAAAATATTTTTTTATATTCCATACAGTCACACCGGTGTGATTAGAACGTGCAGCACAGCATCAGCTGCTAAATTCACACACGATTCTGGTGAGCTTATGAATGCAATAGCCAATCAGAGGCGTTCAGATGAGTCATCGCTGAAACGCCGGTGTTTTCACTCGCTCGCTGAATGGATTCTGCTCTCTGACGAATCCTCTCATCAGAAACAACAAATTGCAGATGTGCGTCCGATGCAGGTAGGATATTAATTTCAGAGTGTAAACAGCTTCAGTGATTATAATGAGTTTTTGAGAGTGCTTGAAAATTTTCTTTGAAAATGTAAATCTTCCGTGCTCTCTTTCTGTACAATGAAAGTGTTTTAAGTAGTGAATTATAATATTTTTATGAAATTCACATTAAATACACTCAGTCGTATTAAAAAATATTTCATGGCATGACGCCCATATCTGGTAGATGTAAAAAGACGGGTTTCTTGCGTAGTTAAGAAATTACACTAACATTAGGCTACTTTTGCCCATTATAGATCAACTAATATGATCTATAAAGGTGCAGAATACACCTTTACTTACACTTATGCATTACTTATGCATATTTGGGAATCGAGATATTTCATGATATAGTCAACACGTTTGGGAATATTTCAAATAATAAAAATTAAATATATTAATAAAATAAATAAGCAAGCCTATATCAGTGCTATCGTGGCTGCTGTGTCACATGACAAGCCAACTCCACCCCCCCCCCCCCCACTCGTCCCCCCTCAAAAATAATGAGTGCATGACGCTCCTCATTATTTGGCATTGGAATTGCATTTCCTTTTTTAAAATCGTAATTTTTAAAAAGAGCTGAGAATTTGTAATGATTTATTAAAAAAATTAATCCCATCCCAAGAGCCTGTTTTCTTTCTATTCATTCGGATTCCTTTTCTTCAGATTGCTTTAATTAAGCCCTGTGATTGGCATTTGGTCAAGTACTTCTGTTTCAAGCACTTCAAGGTCTTCCTGTTCCGTGCCTTTGACTCTTTGAACTTTCGCTCTCAAATCATCCTTTCACTCCTCCTCTTTTTATTTAATTTCCATCTCTTCCTCCATAACCCTCCGCTGCACCTCTCCCGCCTCTCTTTCAGCAGATTTGCAGTGGAAATGAGCTTCACAGGCTGTTGACCTTGTAGACCCACCACCTGAGGTCTGGACCAGCGGAGCTTGCAGAGTGACCCTCGACTTCACCCAGCTGTAAATCTTTTTACTCTCACTTTTTTCAACTTTAATTTCATGAACATGCACAGAGGAGGATGTGCAATTTTGTTCAGGATTAGGAGTTTGGGATTTTGTAGCTGGATTAGTTTAACTATCACAGTTTATTTTCCATCCCGAACCAGAGTCCCATTTGATTCTCTTATGAGGAAGCAGAGTATCAATGGACCATGCAGCTAGTGGAGAAAATGATTTGGAGATTCTGAAAAGCATAAAACGTTAAAATTAAACAGAGCTGTTAAGTGAAGTGTCTCGTTCCCTGGGCATCATTCATTTTTCCGTCAGAAGCAGAAGTAGATTGTCCTTGTAAATAAATACCACTTTAATGGAACTCAATCTTGGCATGTTCAAAACTTTCTTGTTTTCAAAACCATTTCATTTTAGACTCTTAAAAATAAAGGTTCCCCAAGGAACCTTTCAGTGAACAGTTCTTAAAAGAACCATTTTGTTCTTGTGTGAAGCACATTTTAAATATCTAAAGAAGGATCCATGGATGTTAAAGGCTCTTCATAGAACCATAGATGCCAATAAAAATCTTCATGTGAGTGTAGACTCCAAAAACTGTCACAATAACAAATCTTACATATGTTTTTTTTTTTTTCTGTTGATGAAGTGGAAAAATATTGCTGGATGACCTTTTGGCTCATCCTTGCTTCAATTCTGCTGACAATTTCTTTTCTTTAATCTTTTCCATATGTTTTCTGTCACTAATTATATTAGCTTAAGTATTTGTCGTGATTCTTTTGTGGCCTTGTTTTTATGTAGAGTTAATGAAATCATCAAGATGTACAATCAGTTTAATCAGTTCGAGGCTTCTCAGGATTAAAAAAAGGTGGCTGTGAGGTTGAGGGAATTGTGGGATGATGTCTCAGCTGCTTAGAAACAGCATGAGATTTTATGACGTACACCAGCATGACATCTTCGTGGAAGAAGGGGTGAAATATCATACTGGAAGAGAAACTCTGTGACTAGACTAACAGTTCCGGCCTCAAGCTGTTTATTCCATCCAGTGCTAATTGTGTTACACCTTGAGATGATCTGCTTTTCTCTTCGGGCAAAAAAATAGAATCCTGTATGAAATCCTAAACGCTTTTCTATATGAAAATAAATTTTGCCCCACAATTTTAAATCACTTCTGCGGTTTATGGTTTCTGTGTAACAGATGGTGATTTGCTTGTATTGTTTTACCCTCTCCAGTCAGTGTCTTGGATGCCCACACACCTTTCTTGTGGTGGGTGATCTCATATCTTCCACAGTAAATACTCAAGCTGTGAGCAATTCTGCCAAGCGTCATTATGTCCTGCTCCTGGCCGTGGTGCCTCATTAGAACCTGTTACCAGAGTACTCAGGCCTCCCAGAGGGCCCTGGAGGTGTTTTCTTAAGCCCTACTCCAGAGGAAACCGTGTGGCCTGCGCAGCCTTTTCCGGCCTGTAAACGCTGCATTTATTTTCGAAACTCTCTTCTGAAAATATCTCCTCTCTAAAACAAGATGCCACGCTCCGAAAGACTGCCAAGCACTAACCATTTTACCAGAAGATGTAGAGAGAGAAGGAATAAAATAAAAGGGATTATGTTAAAATTAAAAAGAGATTGGGTAGTGTTAGGAAATGTTGGGTGTGTTGGAAAACAAGTTTCCTGCATTGATTGTTCAATAATGATGCAATGCTGCTACTGAATCTGTACCGCAACCATTGTTCGATTCCCATGCAAATGATTCTTTTGAGCCGACTCATTTAGTTACTCAAGAACCGGTTATTTTTAGGGAATCAAAAACATATGGCTTACAACTAATTTGGAGATGCACACTGTGCATTTTGGCAGTGGTATTTCATAAATGTTAATGAATTAAATATGTTACCACATTTTTGTTTATTTAGTTTTGGATTGCATTTATATTGATTCTAAAACAACCATGAAATGTTACTTCATAGCTTTAAACTCTTTTAAATATATTTATTGTTAAAACTTTTTCATCATTTGACAATAGAATTACATTTAATTTTCCAAATATTTGCTTTTAAAACGTTTATTATTGGTACCATGAAGAAACCCGAATCATTCAATTATTCATGATTTCCATCCCTAGTTGGGATGAATCTTTTCCAGACAAACTAGGGGCCAGATTTACTAAACAGGGCAAATTAGTGTTAGAGCACAATTCCATAAAAGCACCAATGGGAGGGGAAAATTCTGCGTGTGATTTACTGACAATGCGCACATAATTTCCATAATGACTAGCGCAATCTACCAAGCTTTTTGGGGCGTTAAATAATGGCACAAATACCAGTAATTTGATGAGTGCAAACATTAGTAAATCGTGTTGCGTGATTCATTTTAATACTTTCCTCCCGTAACTTTAGCGTCTGAAAGGGAAACTCCTACAAATGCTTATTCAATAAGGTCAGGCGCAAAAATAACTGTGTCCACGCCTCTTCAGTGCGAATTCTTCACTGCTTTGCAATTTTGAATAGCACCATACCAAATCCATTTTTTAAAGCATTATCATTACTTTTGTTGTTAAACATTTGGTCCATTTTCAGAAGGAAGTGCTTTATTAAAATGGAAGTGGAATATGTTTAGTACTTTTTGCTTTCAGTGGACGTCCCGCCTAAACCGCCACCACAGAAACGGCTGTCTTGATCGCAGCGCACCACAAGTTTTACAGTGATGTTGTTTTGCTTCGGCCGCGTGCGGCTGGTGCGTCCTGTCATGATAACACGGCAGCCAAATCTGCATAAGGGATCAAAGATGAGTTTCCTCCTAACAAACAGCCCAATACATTGCAATTACAAACATCTGGCGTCAGCTGGGTACATGTCAGGCCGTACCCACACCCCTAAAACCATC
>JAFVLL020044077.1:0-36458 GCA_021397915.2 Tor tambroides | reverse complement strand
ATCCTCAATAGGTTTGTCCACATTTTCCAAGGTGGAGTCATGCATTTTTTGTAGTTTTGTCCTCTGTTTTATATTATTTTACTTATTTTTTTATTGTACAGTAACATTTGTTTTAAACAAACTCTGAAGGTTAGGTTTTCTGTTTAAAACTTATTGGAAATATGAACAACCTGGCCTTATTAAAGTGTGGGAACCAAACAGGGAGCTATTTGTGTAGTGCATGAATTCCAGGAAATGATGTAAGTCCGGCTGTGGCGCTTTGCATCCAGAGTGGCGAGAGCTGGACAGCCCTTCTCAAAGCAGACTCCTCTGCCCTCTGTAAAATACCTCTGGGACGTATTTAGCCTCTAGCAAGTGGGCGAGACAGAAGGAGAAAAAACTCAAAACTGACAGGGAACTCAAAACATGCTCCATTCCATCCCATCAGAAAGGATTTCACAGGAATTAAGGGCAGGTGAACTCAATAAGGGAAATCCTGACATTCCCCCAAGCTTTGTTTGGCTCGCTTTATTGAAGTTCTGTTTTTCAAAGCTCCGCTACGAGACACAGAGGAGTAGGACCACTGAGAACAGACATCCACTTTTTTCCAGCAGGTTCTGAATTGTTGGTCAGGATCTGAGGCAACTTGACGTTAGCGAAGGGAATGCGCTGGAATAAAGACTTTTGGGCCAAGGGCCACAAGCTCGTGACATGAAAAGAAAAGAGCAGACGTGAAATCAATGGGCTTAATGGTGTGTGACATTGTGTGTGTTTTAGACACCGGTGATTGGCCGGCGATATGACGAGCTTCACGCTTCTCCGAGGCAAGATGGGAAGAATGGAGGAGGGGTTACTGTGACACGCAGTACCTCCTCTACATCCTCGGGCTCCTACCAAAACAACCACGTGCTGGTGCCTGTCAGCTGGAAACGACCACAGTCCTCACAGGTAAGCACTAAATATGCATTTATATGTCTCCTATAATTTAATGTTTTTCTTTATTATTTTATTTTATTTTATGTAATTTTATCAATTCAATTCAATTCTTTTTTATATTTAATTTATTTTATTTTTTGTCTTTTTTTTTGTAATTTTTTTCCCAATTTAGAAAAGAACTCGTGAGAAGTTGGTGAATGTATTAACCTTGTGTGGCCAAGAAGTTGGACTCACTAAAAACCCATCTGTAAGTGACGCATATATGTTATCCATTCAATATTAAATATTTGAAAATATTTCATAAATCATTCTTAAGCACTTCCTACAGGTGATTTTCTCATCCTGTGGGGAACTGGACCTGATTGAGCACCAGCCCAGTCTGGTGTCCTCTGAGGACGGCACACTGGACACAGAAAACATGGATGACACCACTTCAGAACAGCAGTTCCGTGTATTCAGAGACTTTGACTTCCTGGATGTGGAACTGGAAGATGGAGAGGTGAGCAGATGTTTCAAAATCGACACCACTACCCGCTTGTGAAACTTTTGGACTTCCAAATTACTTGGGCAAACTTTGTTTTGACTGCAGTAAAGTGGACCTTTGGGGAAAGCAGTGCTGAGCATTAAACTTGTGCAAAGTATCAGTCAGAAATAAACTGTTGCACTGTTTGCACAATACCACTGTAACTTTCTTTAACTCTTTGTAATGCATTCTCCTCTCCTTGTTTATGTCTGTGCCATCAAGGAGATGCAGGTAAGCATAGGAATCCACCAGTGTTGTGCTGTGTGCCGTAGGACAAGATGATATTGTGTTTTTCACATGCTGTGCATTGTGATGCATGTCCATAACTCTGCCTGGAAACATAATGTTGTTTTAAGCAAGTTCAAAATACAATGGCACATCAAAACATATTCATTAAAATGTGCACAATTAGACTGGACAGATAAAATTCCTCATTGATAAAATTAGGTTACAACAGAATGTGTAATAAACATTTTTATTGTTTTATTTATGTATTTGTTTTTATTTATTTTAAAATTGCACTATTGTTTAAAAGTTTGGGATGTATAACATTTTTACCTGTTTGAAAGAGACAGTAAAGGCATTTAAAAAAGTTATAAAAGATTTTAATCTCAAATAAATGCTGTCGTTTTTTTTAAAAAATGCATCTCGTTTTCCACAAGAATATTAAGCAGCCTGACTGTTTTCAACAATGACAATAATAAGAAATATTTAGTGATCACCAAATCAGCATATTTGAATGATTGTGGCTGGAAAATTGGGAATCACAGGAAAAAATAACAATTTAAAATATATTAATTTAGAAAACTGTTATTATGTATTTTAGTAATATTCAACAATATTACCATTTTTACTGTATCAAAGCAATGCAGCTTTGGTGAGCATAAGAGACTTCTTTCTAAAATCATACTGACCCCGAACTTTTGAACTGTAGTGTGTTTTAAAAAATGTAAAAATTAATCGGTGGTTAGCCTCTATAGATATTTAGTCACCGCTTAAGCGTTTTTATTATATTTCAGTATGTCTGTATTTTAATAGCTTGGCTGTCTCTAGTTTGCACTCTCTTATGAAATCATTAGAGTCAGTTCATTGAGGTCATTCTCCAAATTTGCTGAAGCTGCAATGCCACAGAGACACTTAAAAGGGCAGATTCAGCCTTTTAAATAAATTCTCCCTTCTGGATAAATTTTTAGGAGCCATCGTATTTTCATTCCAACCTTCAATGTAACAGTATCAAAGACTTTTTGCTTCTTTACCATTTTGTTTTGGTCAAGGCTGATTATTAAAGAAATTGATTAAAGTAGTGCAGTAAAAGCGACGTTTTGAGTTGCCAAAGGAAAGCATTTTCTAAACTGCTGAACTGGATCTGTGAAGGAATGTGGATGTTGACTCTTGTCTCTGATGTCAAGGCATGTGGCCACAGTGAGAACTTGAGCCTCCTCCAAAAGAAATGGCCTTCAGGGGCTTTATTACTTACTCTACAAGAACGAGAATGTTTTGAAATGTGTTCCTGTATTGCGGTTTCCTTTAATCCTTTATATATGGAGAGATATCCTTATATAACAAACTCACAGATTGAGCACCTTCACATATACAGCATGCTGTAGCCTATGACTGTGTGCGTTTTGAAATCTGGCTCTGTGCCATATACCAATTCAGAGGACTCTTTATTTCTCTCACTCTTTCTCTGACAGGGTGAGACAGTTGACAGCTTCAACTGGGGTGCTCGGAGGCGTTCCATTGACAGTCTGGACCAGGCTGAAGCCCAACCAATGGAGGAGGACAGCCAACTCTCAGGAAGTTCACCAAGCCTGTGTCCAATCGTCCATGATGATTCTGACGAGTCTTCTGAGGAAGAGTCCCTCACAGCCAGCCAGATCCTCTCAGCCTCACGACTAGTAATGTTGCATTTTTGTTTGACTTAATGGGATGTATGAAACAGGATAGGATTTGGTTAGGATTTGAATGGATTGTGAAAAGAAAATTTGTATTCGGCAGAAAACCTTTGATTTCTTTTACAGTATTTTTTAATAACCTGTTTTATAGAAATCTATAAAAACTGTATGTCTAATTAAACTCTCTCAAATCACTCATTTCAGAATGTCAGCCTGTCTCCTACTGAGGAACTAAACCCCATGGACTCCCCTCCCATCTCCTTTGACAACACTCAAGCTGACCCAATTCCTCTTTCCACCCCAACACCCAGCTTTGAGATTTCAGTACCCGAGGGCTCGAACCATCGGGTGAATAAGAGCTTCAAAATGGCTGATCTTTGGGGGCAGACACATTCCTACTCATACCGCACTTCTGTTCTGGAGTTTTTCCATTAGCACGGTTGAAAACGAAATCTCTTTCTGTGCTTGCTTTATCTGTCTGGCTCGGCTTTTAGCATGGGTAGATTTTAGGGAGTAGTTGGCTGATACTAGTTTTCTATTACATGCTTATTTAGGATGGGGGCATTAGATTAATGTGCAAACCGGCATGGCAAGTAATTCTTTCTCTTCAAAAGCTCCCTGTTTCTGCTAACCGCTTTTCATCTTTGAGGCCTACCACTGCCTACCACAGTCTCAGAAAGAGGCTCTGGATGAGCCACTAGGGCAATGTGTATGGCTTCTCTGTGGGTGGCAAGGCTGTAAAATCACTCACATGCTAAATGCTAGAGGTGCAAATAAAGAGAGTGTACCCATTGCCTGTGGCCATTAACATGAGACCAGACCAATCAGATATTGGTCCTCCAATTTTTAAAGGTCTCTTAATATATCTGAATTTGACATTTTTGAAAATTATTAAAAATATAAAAAAAGCACTCAAAAGAGAAATGATTCTCAGCATGAAGAGTTTTAGTTTTGAAAGGTTAGTGAATATTTACTTATAAATATATGCATTGTTTTGTGTTTTTTATTTACATTTTTATTTATATACATATATTTTAAATTAATACATGTATTTTTTTTAAGTAATACAGAGTTGGTTGACCATTTTATTTTTTATTTATTTGATTTGATTTTCATCAGCCACCCTAATTAAAATAAATGAAATAAATAAATCAGTGTTTTAATTAAAATTTTAGATAAATTTTAAAAATATTTGACAACAGAAAACATTTAGCAGTATTATTAAACAAATTAAATTTGTTTAATTAACGATTAAACATTCTGATCATTCAGTCTGTCACTAATACCATCTTAATATCTCAGAATGGGAAATTCAGCCACATAATCTGATCTTTCTTAATATTATTTTTTTCACAATAAATGTTTTTGTTGCCATAAATACTTACTAAGCTTTTCTTACTTCTTGTGAATCCTGTTTAAATCTAGGCTGAGGATTCAGCTGAAGAAGAAGAAGAAGAAGCCATTGTTAATGAGAACGATATCTCACTCTGCATTTGCGAGTCGCCGCCTGCCTTTAGTTGTTCTGACATCCTAACAGCAGACACACCCCAGAAGGAAAACAACTTCTCTACTGACTATGAGACAAGCTGTGTACCCAGGTACTGCCTGTGAGCTTCAAACTCTCAACATACATTACTCTGTCTGGAAAAGTCAGACTTATCTCAAGTTTCTCATAGCTGATGTTTGAACTTTTTTTTTCCTCACCACATAATTCTATCCCTCACTTCCTCCAGTGGGTTTGGAGACCAGCAGAGCTCTGTGGCGCAGGCAGAAGAGGAAAAGGAAGAGCTGCTGCTAGAGTCCCGTTCCTCCCCTCCGCCTTCTCCCTTTTTCTCCGCCATCCTGGCTGCCTTCCAGCCGACTGTGTGCGATGATGCCGAGGAGGCTTGGCGCAATCATCTCAACCAGTTGGTGGCTGACTCGGATGGTTCCTGTGCGGTTTACACCTTCCAAGTCTTCTCCTCACTCTTTCAGGTAACTCATAGAGATACAGTAGGTTGTCACTGGTCATTATTATGTTGATTTAGGCCAAGCAGCTTCAACAAAGATCACAAAGTGAAATTAATCAACTGACACTTTTCTAAAATCCTAAGTGTTGCAGGCTGTATTTTTGATGTCAAATGATGTCGATTTTATTCATTAACATGGATTTTCTTTGGTTCATCACACAAAGCTGACAACTCAGTAGTGCCAAAGTTTTAGAAGACATGTCTTTGATTATATTCTATTGGTACTGACAACATGCTGGTCTGGGACAAATTAAACAGGATGTGTTGTTTCTGACCTCCAGAGTATACAGACCAAGTTCTGCAGCTTGACCTGTGACGCTGCTGGTTATCTTGGCGACGGTCTTCGTGGAATTGGAGTGAAGTTTGTAAGGTCGTCCCAGATGCTGACATCCTGCTCCGAATGTCCCACGTTGTTTGTCGATGCAGACACTGTGAGTTTCTAGTTTGAATATGAATTATGTTAATGCTATATCCAGAATACAAATTAGTCAATCAGCAGCCTTAGTGTTTTATTCAGTTTCCCGCTCAATGTGTATGTGTGCAGTGTACGTATTATGAAATTTTTCTCTTAAATATGTGTTTCAGATTGTGTCTTATGGGCTCTTGGAGAAGATGAAGTTTAGTGTGTTAGAGCTGCAGGAGTATCTAGAGACCTACAACAACAAAAAAGAGGCAGTCATATCAGTATGTACAATAAAGAATAATTAATTTCTTAGAAAAAAAAAAAATTACTGACCCCAAAGCTTGTTCTGTTCAACTTACTGTTATGCCTATGACTCTTCCAGTGGCTATGCAACTGCAAGGCCAGTTTCCCCAAATGCACTGGAGATGGAGTGATCACCTATCAGCCCGCTGAAACGGAGGAGAAGGTATGAAACCTCAGCTAGATAGTCAGCCATTCCAGAGAATACTAGTAAAGGAATGTCATTATTATTGAAGTACATGATCAAGATCTCAACATTTTGCAAACTAGAGCTTTAACTAACAGTTCTGCTGTCTAACACTTGATGCAAACCTAAAACTACAGTGTGGCAGTTTACTACAAATAGTGCATGTGTTTCTGTCATTCTTTATTCCCCTGTGAAAAAAATAGTTCTTCTGTGTCGATGTTTTAGTATGGCTGCATTATCTACTGATTGATGCCACTGTAATGTCTGTTGTGTCCTGAGATATGAGTGAGATTAGTTGACCAAAATGTGTTTCAGATTCCATTTCAATGTACTTCTTATATTTTCTGCATTTCGATTGTTCTGTGATAGCTCTGTGAGTGACATCTCTTTTCTATCTGTCTGCTTTTTAACTTTAAAGGGATAGTTCACCCAAAAATGAAAATTACCCCATGATTTACTTACCCTCAAGCCATCCTAGGTGTATTTGACTTTCTTTTATTCAGACGAAACCGTAGGGGTTATATTAAAAAATGTCCTGGGTCTTCCAAGCTTTATAATGCCAATGAATAGTTGTCAAGATTTTGAAGCAAAAAAAAGTGCATAAATCCATCATAGAAAGTGCTCCTCACGGCTTCGGGAGGTTAATAAAGGCCTTCTGAGGCATTTGTGCAAAAAACTAACTGTCGTACTCCCGTTCACGAAAGAGTGGCATTCCAGCGAATAACGTCAGACGTAGGCGTAGCATAAGCTCCAGTGAGAAGTGATGAACACGGAAGCATAGTGGAGAGAGCAAAACCAAACACCGGTCACAAATTAGAAGTACAAAATGAGGATTTGTAAAGAAAAACATTGGAGGATTTCGATATAACCCAGGTGGAGACTGGTTTTCCTTTGCTGTAAGCAAAACTTGGTTCTCGTGAGACTAGCATATTCTCACTGGAGCTTACGCTACGCCTACATCCTACATTAGCTATCCGCTGGAACGCCACTCTCTCGTGAACGTGCATAGAACAGTTAGTGGAAGCTAGAGATTACGGTTTGTAATGTTTTAAATATGGGTATTATTCTTACATGAACGCATTCCACTCAGAAGACCTTTATTCACCAACTTTTGCTGCAAAATCTCGACCTCTATTCACTGACATTATAAAGCTTGGAAGAGCCAGGACTTTTTTAAATATAACTCCAATTGTATTTGTCTGAAAGAAGAAAGTCATATACCTAGAATGGATTGAGGGTGAGTAAATCATGGGGTAATTTTTATTTTGGGTGAACTATCCCTTTAAGCCTGTGCTGTGTTGATTCATAACAGCGCCCCCTATCCTTATGTTTGATAAGAGGGTCTTTCTATGCTGGGCTTTGAAGAAGTTTAAAGGAACCCTGAAAAAGTTTATTTCTCTGAAATTTAACCTAAAATATCCATACTGTCTACCCTTCAAAATCCCTTCAAGACATATCCAGTTAAAGTAATAAAAAAGGCATATGGTACCAATTGCGTCTCTTTTTTTTTTTTTTTACCCAGTACAGTCCCTGTGCAAAAATAAAAATACGAGGGGGTAGTTGTGACCCTTTTTCTTTCTATGCTTGTCTGTTCACTTTTTCTGCTCATGCATGATGGAGCCATTGCTCATGCTTTATATTGCATGTGCCTCTAGGCTGCATGATTTCACACTATATTCAAAACTTCTCTTCCTTCTCACTTCTCACCTTTTGTCTTGCAATGCCTGCTTTATAGCAAATGGAATCTCTTGCAGTAAGTTTTATAAAATCTATTTAACCTCATCTTTTCTTTTTCGCTTGTTCCAAATGCCCATATTATCAGAACATTGCCAAATTGTTCCACAGGCCTCATATTTTTTAAACTGAAAACACTGTTAACACGCTAACACGCTTGAATCCTTGTTAAAGATTTGTTTGGTCTCCTATGCTGTAACTGTTTTGTAATAACTTCTTATATGAAGAAAATTTTGGTGTTCATTTTATGTATGTTTGTTCACAGCAACTGGAGCTTTGTCAAAGACTCTACAAACTCCACTTTCAACTGCTGCTGCTTTTTCAGTCTTACTGTAAACTGATTGGACAAGTTCATGCTATAAACTCTGTACCGGAGGTATGTTGACATCAGTGTCTCATCATCTGAGTTTGATTAAGACATTTGTTACTGGAATAGAAAAGGTCTAGCTTGTAAACTGTACTTATTTAGTACAGAGCCCCATGTGTGTTTAAATGCTCTCTCTTTTAGCTGCAGAACATGTCCAGGGAGTTGAGTGAGTTGAGGAGTAACCTGCGGGCAGCAGCAGCCTCAGTGGCCAATGAGCCAGCAGCCGAGCGGAGAGATCCCACCGCTGAATCCCCCTACAGCTCCTCTGAGGCTGCTGTGCAGGCCATTCTAGAAAGCCTGAAAACCAATGAGTTCTCTAGAGCCATCCGTTACATACAGGAATGCAGGTAACCTTCCCACCAAGAGAAATGACTGCAGCCTACTGTTTTATATTGGAACCTAAAGTGATAGTACACCCATTCCCTCAAAAACTGTATTCATATCTTTCTGTGGGACACAAAAGAAGATATTTTGAAGAATGATAGCTACAATACCAAACCATTTTGGATTCCATTGACTTCCATTGTATGGACAAAAAATACAATGGGAAACTGTTTGGTTACTAACGTTCTTCCAAAATATCACGTTTTGTGTTCCACAGAAGGAGGAAATCCATAGTAGTTTGGAACGACATGAAGGAGAGTAAATAATGACAATTTTTTGGGGGGATGGACTATTCCTTTACATTTTTAATTTATTGATAATCTGTTCAGGAACAGAAAATGAATGCATTTGGAGTAATATGCAGTGCTTTGTATTTTCACTTTGTTTCAGGAAAATGTGGCCAAGTGACATCTTCGGCAGCAGCTCTGAGAATGAGATTCAGACTTTACTCAACATCTATTTCCGGCACCAAACTCTGGGTCAGACGGGAACCTTTGCCCTGGTTGGTTCCAAACAAGACCTGTCTGAGATATGCAACCGACTCACTGAGCTCAACTGCGAGATCCGAGACATGATTCGACGGGCACAGGGCTACCGGGCCATCACTGCCTTCCTTCCTGACTCCAGCGTGACCGGCATCAGCCTTTGAGTCCAACGTTAAGGGATCAGGCGGGAACTGGCCTTCTTTCCACCACTCCTGTCTGAAGTTGCTGCTGCCTTCATTGTTCTCCCCTAGTGCACTCATTACTGTCCTGCCTCTGCTCACCTTAAGAGCTTCAAGGATGTACAGCTAATATAGCTTAGAAAAATGCAACAGGGGCACAAAAAGAAGTCAAATCCTTGGCTTTTTTGCACTACTATGTATGTAAGGGGCCGCCCCCTGCCTCTGAAAAGGGGCCTCTACTACTGCAGGCATCAAAGGTATACCAAAGCTCCACAAATGGCTCCTCCTTCTCACATCTACCATTATACGTTACGGGAAAATGTGCAATGCCTCACACTAAGTGAAACTTTTCATCTTAGAGAGAATGTTTTGAAACTTCAGTGCTCTCAGCTACTTGATGACACATAAATGTTCTGTTCTTGCTTTTTTATTTCAAATAAAATCTGAAAGCCATTGGTAATGTGGCTTTTTAAAAAATGTTTAACAAGATCAGACTTTTCACCGTGCGCACCCCTGCCTCGGCTTTTATCCGTACAGACAGAATGTCTCTAACACAATGCAGTGCTACTTTCAGAGAGACCTGGATGCATAAAAGGGTCATCCAGCACTTATTTATGTATGGGGGTGTTTGATTTTACTAATGTCTTTCTACTGTTTAGTTGCTCCTAGAAGGTTTATTTATATTCTTAAAAGAAAGATCATCATGTTTTGATCATCATAAAATGGTATAGTTTTATAGGATGGAATTATGTCTATTCTGTCTATTGAAATGGCCAAGCATGCAAAGGTATGTACCATAAGAAGAAATAGAGATATTTATGGAATAAGAAATTATTTTAAATGAAAGATACATTTGTAAATAGTAGTGGGAGTGTAGCCCATACTTTTAAGATTTTATTTTTATGGTTTCATTTTGCTGTCTGCTGTATGAAAGTGTGCATGCAATAAATAGATCAATAAATAATATTAATAAAAAAAGTCTGTTTAGTCAGCGGGTGTTTTTTATATCGATACTTACGTGTCTGTAATTGTCCATGATTTTAGGATGCACATGTTTGTTTGTTTTTATTTGTTATTTTTAATTGTTGAACTAAATTATAAAATGTATATTACCTTTTCCTAAAGGTAACCTTAAATGAGAGGATCATAACTATCAAGCAATGCACTATAGTATTTTTATGGTAGTGCGCCCTCTGGTGCACCACAACGGAAATAATAAAGGCAGTCAAAAAATTTTATATATATATATATATATATATATATATATATATATATATATATATATATATATATTATACATATATCAGTGTGAGTACTATTGCTGACTATATAAACTATCAAAATAGTACATAGTTTAAACTACTGAACAAACATTGTCCAAAACTATGCACACTATCTAAAATTGACTTTTTCATTATTAAAGTAATTAAAGTTGAATGAAGTTTTAGAATAGAATAGATCTAGAATATATGCTCTCTCTCTCTCTCTCTCTCTCTCTCTCTCTCTCTCTCTCTCTCTCATAAACTATAAACTATTTCCAGTTTCGATTTAGTGGTGCACGCAAGTCCGCCCCCTAAACCGACGCTCGCCTTTTGATTGGTCGAGACAACCGCTCTTCCGTTGACGACACGGCGCTTATTGGCGGGATGTGTTAAACCAGCTTTATCCACGCGTAGAATAAACAGATCCCCTCGGAACACTTCAGGAAGTAAAACATCTTGAATTGGAGATGAAGACGACGTTTCAATGAACTTCGAGATCTCAGAAGTTACAAAAAGCTTTCATCTGTGCCAACACGTTCATTTACGGTAACTTCCAGTCCTGTTTTCCTGTTTGTAGTTACTTCAGATAGCTGAGTAAACAGTGCGTGACATAGAGCAGTTACTTACTTAATTGCAGTTACTTTAATCTCGATGACAAACTGTTACGTGATAAGTACGTAATATAAGCCAGATACATTCTTGTCAGAGATACAAGATAACACCGAATTACAGTTTTATGTTTTTGTTTGTTTATCTGTAGGTCCAATGACAACATTATTGTGCTTGGTTCAGATTTAACCGCATCACACTCATGGCAGCATGTTTGACAATTTCTTTCATCAAATTGACAAAGGTAGACGCTTACAATAATACGAATAAAATTAATATTAAATTTATATATGTTACCATATTTCAAATCTTTGAAACTGATCAGATTTATTGTGAATTAAGAGCTTGGACCTCTTAATCCTGATTGGTTTGAGGAGTTGACTGCAAAAGCTTCCAGAGATGAAGGATGTCCTGACAGTTCAACAGTTGAGGTGGAGGAGACAGTCAAAGTACCAGAGACATCAGCCCTGGCCAGTCAGCTGTTTTCTACACCCAAAATATTCAAGCAACAACGCTTTCAGTCTCCTGCTTCCATTCCTAATGAAGAGTCCCCTTATGAAGGTATCACTGTTGTTGTGTTATGTATGAGGTATGTGCAAATAAAGGATATAGTCCTGTATCATTGTTTTTCCTCCACCCAGTGGCTAATGGAGACTCGTCAGCTTTTCCCTGGACAGAGTCAAGCCCTTGTTTGTTTGGTTCAGCCAAAGACAGGTAATTATATTTCTGAGTATGAGAATATGAATTTCATGTGAAATATTAAAGTCAAGCAGAAAGTTTAATGAAAGTTTCTCTCCTATCTTTTGTAGTCAAAGATTTGATAGATCCTCTGAAAAAGCTAGAGATTGCTTTGGTAAGCGAGTTTTTGATTATCTTTCATTTTTCTTTCTTTTAAAAGTAAAAAAAAAAAAAAAAAAAAGATTGTTTTCTATTCTAATATTAAATACTGTACTTTATTTTTAACAACTTCCATATGTGACACCACAGGCCTTCTGGACACACCAAAAAGGTCTTTGGTAAGTAAACACAAGTTTACACATCTGGTCATATAATTTTTATTTTATTAATGCACGCTGTTGGTCTTGTTTTTTGTATGATTCATTCATGGCATGCATGTTTGTCCAAACAAGTACATTGTCTTCTCAGCAAAAAGTGAAAACATTTTTATTTTGGCTAATGTCACTCTTATTAAAGCAATAAAGCCCTCTTACCTGTATTTTTGAACCCACGTCTTCAATCATCCTGTTTCAGGATCATGTCACATTACAAAAGTAAAGTTAAATTCAGATGGGGTTCTAGACATTAATCATAATGCTGAGTTTGTTCTGTTACAGGCACGTTCAGCAAAACAGATATCTGAGAGCCTTGGGGCACAAATCAACCCTGACCTATCCTGGACAAGTTCCTTTAACACACCATCCTCTTTGACTCCCACTGTGATATTGCGTATGTATGAAAATTAAAATCTTGTCACTTTAAATGAATTTAGTAGAGGAGAACGTAAAATGAAATGTGACAATAAAAATATGAATGTCGAATACAAGTCAGTGTGTTAAAGTCATTAAAAAATAAATGTTATTAATCCATTGTATCTTGAATCCATTGAATTGCATGTGTTGCAATTCCCTTGGTCTCCTGATCAGAAATGAGCTATTCAGCAAGAGTTATTCTTATTTCTCTTTAGCCAAAACAGAGGAACGCGCTCCATCAAGTGGCCTCAAAGACAAGGAAGCAATTGTAAGGGCAAATCTAAATTTCTGTATATATAATGTCAAGACTTTTGGATTATGGTGCCTGAAATGCTAAGAGCCCTGTTTTTACCAACATGTAATTAATGGTGATGATTATTCTTACTTTTATACACACTAGTTTGTGCGGAAACTCTTCCCATCTCTTTCGAAAGGCTCTGCAAGCAATGCAGCATTGAGTGATACAACACTAAAACAAGATGGTGAGCGTGACACCGTATATTTGAAACTATACAGAAAATAAATAAAATAGTAAATTCGAAATGCATACACATCATTAACTCCAAAATAATTCTGATTATTCTGATCTTTTCTCTTAAACAATAGCCAAAAGTGAGACTATTCAGGCTGATGACCTGGGAGAAAAACCTGTTTGCTCTCCATGTACATCTCTTGATACAAGCGGTCTGTGGAAGCAGAAGGTTCCCTGTGCTATAGAGGATGGGGAGGTCCGCAGCACAGTGCAGAATGTTCTTGATGGTGCTGAGGATGTGTTGTCAATATTCTTCAGCAACAGCACTTCAACTCTGCGAAGAATCAAAACCAAAGAGAGGATCAGAAGGAGAATAACCGATTCCTCAAAGGATGTCAAATCAGTTGTTCTAACTTCAGAGCCAGAAGAGAAATTAATGGATGATGTAGAAACAAAAAGCCCAAGTAAAAATAAAGATATCATTCAGTGGACCCCACTAAGTTTATCAGAATCCATTCTTAATGGAGACTGTCCGGACTCGTCTTTGATAAACAATCACAACACTGAAGCATCCAGTGAAACTAATGGTGATACTGTTTTCAACTGCATTGCAGAAAGTAGCCAAACATTTTCACAGAGTGTAAGACTCAAGTCTTATCCAGAAGGAGCTCAGTGTCAGAAGACTTTGTTAGACAAATCGCCTGCTTTCATGCTTTCTAGGAAGCCCAGAAAGTTTGTGTATCAAGTGCCAAGTTCAGATCTGTCAAAGACAGTAATTGGACACAAAGAAAGTCAACCAGTATGTTTGGACCAAATGCTCAAAGGTAAGGTGTTCATTGTATTACTTAAATATTTTGTGTGTGTATTTTGAACAACAATTTTGCTCTGAATTTTACAGAAAATCTCTCCGTGGAAGAGGTGTCTAGTGACCTTAATGAATCCACAGTCACCAGTGAAAATGCAGTCGATTATCATACACAGCCACAAGACGTCAAACAGTTGTCTACAGAAATCCATGATAATGATCTTGGACTAGATATAACACAGCTTTCCAAGGCATTTGCAGAGGATTTCACACAAGAAATAATGCCAGGAGCACTGCTTAACAGGACTGTTCAGTGTGACCAAAATGACCAAGTGCAACATAAAGCAGAACTTGAGGAGAAGAACGAAGATGGTAGTCACAATGACATCTCTAATTTAGCAGACATATCTGTGACCTCTCCAAACAAGTCAACAGTCACGCTTACAACTTTTGAAATCAGTCACGACAGTGGTTGCCCCACCACCTTTTCTGATTTGGATGGTACGACAGCCTTCTGCGCAGACATCAAAGAGTTTTTTCCTTCTTTTAAAACGGCAAACAACAAGGCCATTTCCATACCAGATGAGGCTGTAATGAAAGCCAAAGCATCATTAGATGAAGCTGCAGGGGATGTTTTGATCAACACCTTAAATGGAACTACTTCAAAACATTATCAGACGATAGAAACATTGTGCAAATCAGTTTCAGGAAGCACTAATGCAAATAGATCGCCCACAGGACAGTCCATCTTCTCTCACCATGCATCAAGAGTGTGTGTTAGTGATTCTCCAAAGAGTGACAGTCCAAAGAGTTTGAAAATTAATATTTCAAGCTGCTCTTCACCACAATCAAATGAATCTGCTTATAAAACCGGTTCAAAGAGGAATATTACAGTTTCAAATGTTGGCTTTCAAACAGAGACTCTTTTGAAAGAGAAATTGGGGAGAGGTTCAGACTCATCAAAGTGCATTCATCAAAATTTGGATTTCAAAAGAAGTGCTGAAAGACAGACTGTGTTCGACATTAGCAGCACACACAAACCCACCGCAGTGAACTCCAGCCGTGATGGTGATGAGGAGAATGGCACTTTGACAGCATCTCAAAAGGCTGATGTTACAGAATTGTGCAATCTTTTGGAGGAAGCAAATAGTCAACATGAATTTACCCAATTCAAACCAGCAAATCCTGGCTCAGACAACCACACTACAGAGAAAGAGTGGGATCCAGATATACTCAACGGAATTGACTTTGATGATAGTTTTAACTGTGATGTTGTGAAAGGAAAGCATCCCGTCAAGACAGACACTTTTTCAGTAAATGGTTCTGATCACATTCAAATTGAAGATGCTGCCAAATTACCATGCAGAATGTCGAAGAAAACACAAAATGCCATGGTGCCTTTGTCAGTGGCTGAAGACAGTTCTTTAGTTGATACAAAGAGTGTACCGTCTTATTTCAGTGATAATACTCCAGTCAATTGTTTTGGTTTTAAAACTGCTAAAGGGACAGCTATAAGCATCTCAGAAAAGAGTTTAAACAATGCAAGGCACTTTTTTGAAGAGGATGAAAAAAATCAAAAAGTAATATTTAATAGGGAAGTCAAGGTGGATGTTGGAGTAATAAAGCCAGAGCATGCTGAAACAGAGCCTTCAGTCCACACCTCTGACAGTATGAACACGGAAAATAAAACCTATGTTCAGACTAAACAAGATGGAAATTTCAGCTGTGGAGATGTAAATGGAGCTCGTAAAGAGATAAATAAGCAATTGGCAGGAAATGAAGGAACAGAGCAGAGTTGTTTAGGTGAAAAAACAGATGTTGTTTGTGTTGACTCCAATAGTCATTTTGGGTTTAGTACAGCTAGTGGAGCAAAGCTGAAAGTGTCTGAAAAGGCTCTTCTGCAAGCAAGAAGACTTCTTAATGATGTTGACAGCTTAGAGGAATCGCAAACTCACAAATTCATTTTCCATGCTTCTGGAAAACATGATACCTCTATGTCAACAACTAGCCTTAAGAAAACAAAAGCAGTTTCTTGGAGTAATACCTCTATGAAAATAAGTCAGCCACAGTTAGTAACTGAAATATCTGATGGTGTGGATAATCCTTCCTTCAACAGTGAGAAGGTCTTTCAAGAACAGAAATCTAGCAGTGATCCTAAAGAAGTTATCGCAAAGACTTTTCCCTCAGAAACTTTATCACCTCAGTCAGAGGAAGGCTATGGCTTTCAGACTGCCAGTGGGAAAGGAGTTTCCATTTCAGCTGGTGCCCATAAGAAGGCAAAGGCCATATTTGAAGACTGTGATGAAAATATTGACTTGGAATCTGCGAAAATGGAGGGAACGAATGATAAACTGGATGTTGAACTCAAACAAGTAAATCTATTTACTGCAAATTGTAAAAGTATGATATTTTCAAATGTGTCTCTCATGGAAGCCAACGCTGTTCTCAGAGACTCTGACCTGACTGATGACCTCTCGTTGCAGCCCTCTTCAGTCCAGCAACCCCCTCAGGAAGAAGTATGTGAGGAGAAAGGCCTTAAAAGTGAATTTTCTAAGCATGCTTCTGAGTTGCTTCCTCCTAACGGCAACTGTGCTTTCAGTACTGCCAGTGGTAAGAAGGTGTCCGTCTCAGCTGGGGCACTACAAAGAGCTAAGGATCTGTTGTCGGAGTATGTTGATGGTTTTTCTTGTGCTGATGGATCTCCAAAGACAAAGCAGGTTGTTGATATCCAAATGGACACTAGCTCTATAAGAAAACACAAAGGATTCTCTACAGCTGGAGGGAAGATGGTGGCTATTTCTGCTGCTGGGCTGCAAAAGGCAAATAATCTCTTTAGAGATTGTGAAGAGGAGAGTTTATTATCTGAAGATCTTCAGCACCAAGGTTTCAGTGAGGTCTCAAAAAATCCACTGACTAAGGTACCAGCAGCATTTGCAGGCTCCAGTGATGTCTCCTTCAGCCATGAGCATGAGACTGGGAATTCTTCTGGAAAAAACATAGGGTTCTCTACAGCTGGTGGAAAGAAAGTGACTTTCTCTGCTACTGCTCTGCAAAGGGCAAAGAGTCTTTTAAAAGATTGTGAAGAGGAGAGTTTTGTTTCTGGGAGTCTTCAGCATCAAGGCTGTAAAGGTTTCAGCACTGCCAGTGACAAAGAAGTTACTATCTCTGAAAAGGCACTGAGTGAGGTTAGAGTGGCATTTGCAGGTTGTGATGACACCTCCTTGCGTCATGGACCTGAAAATTCTTCAGGAAACAACATAGGATTCTCTACAGCAGGAGGGAAGAAGGTGGCCGTCTCTATTACTACACTTCAGAGGGCCGAGAGTCTTTTTAAAGATTGTGAAGAGGAAAATTTGTCATCTAAGGAAGTCCTACCTCAAACTAAGAGTTCTGAAAGCAGTGAGGACATAGTAGATGGAAACCTAAAGTCTGAACAACTAAACAAGAAAAATTATGGTTTCAGCACTGCGAGTGGTAAAGGTGTGTGTGTATCAAAAGTTGCCCTTGAAGAAGCTTCTAAATTATTCAGAGATTGTGACACCCAAGTTACTGTTACTGATAGCCAGCTGCTACAGAGTGATTCCTCAAAATGCTGTCCTCAACATAAAGACAGACAAACCAAAACCGCTCTACATCCTTTGCCATCTAAAGCAACTCAGAATGAACCTGCACAACTAGACTTGCACTCTTTGAATTTTAACAGTTGCACAAATACCCAGCAGAAGTACTTTGAGCAGGAAGCAATGGCTTGCACTAAAGCTTTACTGGCAGATGATGACCTGAATGAATCAGCCAATTTGGCGATGACAGAGGACAAAAAAAGTCCATCTGTTCATGATCTACAGGCACAGGGATCTTTTTCCCAGAACAGAAGGAAGCGTCCATTTGATGCCAGAAATGTAGCAGGTACAGGCTACAGAATGTTTCATGTTTTGAGTCACCTTGTATGATTGAATACATTAAAATTTTTAAACTCATTGTATATAATACTTTTTGTTTAGATTCAGGTCAGCCTCCTTTGAAAAGACAACTTCTCTCAGAGTTTGACCAGACATTAGATGCAAAGACCTCAGGCCTAACACCACTGAAAACCTGTCCAAACGGTTAGCTCTTTTATTTATAAATAATGAAAAAAAATTACTTCTGCATTTTAATTTATTATGAGGTGCTATGTTTAACCTGTGTATTTTTTACATTTAATCCCTGTTGTAGGAATTCTAAGAGACAGGCGTGTCTTCAGGTATAATGTCCACCTCAAGCCGAATGTCACTGGTCCAGATTGGTAGGTTGTTTACTGTTTTAATAGTTAACTCTTTACTATTTAATAACACAAGACATCTTTAAGTCTTACAAGTTCTTTTGAATATGCAGGCATCCTGTGGACCAAAAGTCAAATGACCTCGAGCGACCATGTTCAACTGTATCTGTCCAAAACAGACACAACTCAGACCCTAAAGGGGGGGTGTTTGTGCCCCCTTTTCAAAAGGGAATGAAGACTGGGACATCAAACTGTCAAGATGTCTCTAAAGTGTCCAGTGGTTTTATACCACCTTTCAAGAAGGAAAACAAAGAAACAACTGAGCATAGAAATGAAATAGACCAAAATATGACAACTTCTACATCACATAGTGATAGTGTTGCACAATACTGTGATAGGAAGAGTCTACATGAGGGTTCTAACCCTAAACCAACCACTTCAGTGGAAAGCAAACCTTTGAAAATCATGGATGCTGAAGAGAAAGGTAGCAATTTACTATTTTCTGATTTTGTATTTTAAATATAAATTGTCTCATAGTATTGGGATTGTGCCAGTCTGTACAGCCGTTTCTACAAATGATATAGAGATGAAAATGAATGATTATGTGAATACAGCAATGAATCCTATTTCTTTTTATTTTTTTATTTTTTATTTTTTTCTTGGGATGTTAATAGATACACAGGCATGCCGAGAGAGCTTGAACCTAGCCAGGGATATGCAAGACATGAGACTCAGAAAGAAGAAAAAACAGTCTATTCGTCCTCTACCTGGCAGCCTTTACCTTGCTAAGACTTCTGGTGTCCCCAGGACATGTTTGAGAGATGCTGTGAGACGCAAATATCCTGGTCGATACACACAGGAGGAGGTACATTTTGATAACTTTTTTGATACCTAATTATTCCACTGTGTTTTAAGTCATTGCAAAACTATTCTTTGGAGGAGGTACATTTCAGTTACTATAATTGTTTTTGTATCTTTCTCCATCTCAGCTGTATCAGCATGGTGTACATCACAATGTCTTACAAATAACAAGTGAAAATGCTGAATCATTCAGATTTGACTGTAATGACTTCTTCAAACATGAGCCCCTTATGGAGTCTGGTGGTCTCCAGCTGGCAGATGGAGGCTGGTTGGTTCCAGACAATAAGGGTACTGTGGGCAAAGACGAATTTTATAGGTAAACATATGGTGCATTTTAACAATATTAATACAAATAGCATGTAGGTACATGGTACATCTTGCAGCACAACAGTTTTCATGGAATTAGTTTGGATAATGTACCTTTTTTCGGCAGAGCATTTTGTGACACCCCTGGTGTTGATCCCAAATTGATCAGTGACGCCTGGGTATTCAACCATTATCGATGGATTGTATGGAAACGGGCCTCCATGGAAAGAACCTTTCCAGATTTGATGGGTAGTCTATGTTTGACTCCAGAGCAAGTACTTCTGCAGCTAAAATTCAGGTATTGAATCTTAGTAAAG
The DNA here is from genome assembly GCA_021397915.2 of Tor tambroides. Taxonomy (NCBI): domain Eukaryota; kingdom Metazoa; phylum Chordata; class Actinopteri; order Cypriniformes; family Cyprinidae; genus Tor; species Tor tambroides. The sequence continues at coordinate 16,718 of JAFVLL020044077.1, read as the reverse complement.
CTCTTTTTCACCCAAAATTTTTCAAACATAACTCTTAACTGTTTGGTATTTGCACTTAGATATGATGTGGAGGTGGACCACAGTCGGAGATCTGCACTCAGGAGGATCATGGAGAGGGACGACACTCCAGCTAAGACATTAGTGCTCTGTGTATGTGGTGTTGCTCAAACTTGTCAAAATCCAGAAAAGCCAGTGAAAGATGATACAACTCCTAATGCAAAGATGGAGTCATGTGTGGTCTGGCTCACAGATGGCTGGTACTCCATCAAAGGCCTGTTAGACCCTCCGCTCTCTGCCATGCTAAACAAGGGCCGTCTCCGAATCGGTGATAAGATTGTGAGCAGTGGAGCTGAGTTGGTTGGTTCCCAAGAAGCCTGTCCTCCACTGGAAGCTCCTCAATCTCTGATGCTAAAGGTTAAGTTGGAGTTCAACTAAGATGATCCGTGACTGATAAATCCTGCCAGACTTGATTTGATTAGTCATTTTTGAATTTCAGATTTCAGCCAACAGCACAAGACGAGCTCGGTGGGACACCAAGTTGGGGTACCACCGTGACCCTCGGCCAATCAGCCTCCCACTATCATCACTGTTCACTGCTGGAGGGGTTGTGAGCTGTGTGAACATTGTGGTGTTGAGAAGTTACCCCACTCAGGTCTGCTCTACTTCAGATGCTATGAATGAGATGCTTTGCGTAAAATCTTAGTGTATTATTTTGCTTTTGTACCAAATAAATGACTGGGTTTGTCATCAAACAGTGGATGGAGAAGAAGCCCAATGGTGTCTTTATATTTCGCAACGATCGTGCAGAAGATCGAGAGGCCAGAAAACACAGTAACTCCAAGCACAAATCCATGGATCTTCTTATTTCCAAAATACAGACCCAATTTGAAAAAGAAATGGAGGGTAGGATTTTTACTTTTTTTTTTTTTTTTTTCATTTACGTAAATTTTTTTTAGAGGTTTGTATGCAAGCATATAAGGATCACAAGGATTGATGGATATTTTTTGTCCTCGTTTAAGGTAAAAAGAAAAGTCGCAGCCAAAGGAGAACATTTAGTCGACATGAGATTGAATCTCTGCAGGATGGGGAAGAGTTGTATGAGGCAATGGAGAGGGATCCTGCTGTTGAGGTTAATTTTTGTCAACATTTTAATGCATTTTTTGCTTATTTTCACCAATTGGTAGTAAACACAAAGAAAGTAGTAGTCAATAAAGCAGCACTGTGTCAGTATAACCTTTTAAAAACTTATATACTTTTCATGTAGACCCATCTAAGTGCGAGACAGATGGATGCAGTGCATAAGTACAGACGCTGTTTGGAGGAAAGGAGGCAGGCAGAGCTTCAGGAGCATGTGCAGAAGGTTGTAATGGAAGCCCAGGAGGCTGAGGGTGGGTGTCCTAATCGAGATGTCACTCCTGTTTGGAAGCTCAGCATTACTGACGCCAATGACCTGCAGAGCAACTGTGGTGAGCCAAGTGGATATAATTTTTACTATCTGTTTAGGTGTTGAAGGAGCCAATTTAACCTGTTTTGGCTGGGTACTATTTCATTTCCTAGTTTACACCCTGAATATCTGGCGCCCATCGCAAGACTTGTATGGCTTGCTAAGAGAGGGCCATAGATATAGGGCTTATCACCTCGCCACATCAGAGGGGAAGAAACGCTCAGGCATTGCTCACATTCAGCTCACTGCCACCAAGAAAACATTCTTCCAGGAAGTTGAGGTAAAGTAAATGTTAAGCAACTTTGCTCCTACCACAGACTGATTACTTCCCTGTTTTCATTAAAGCATATGAAATTGTCTTACATAAAATGTGATTGAGCCAGGTGTCTCCTGAATGGTTACATCAGCATTTCCGTGCTCGAGAATGCGTACGCTTCAGAGAACTTCAAAACCCTCAATTCAGCTCACCTTGTGGGGAGGTGGACCTTGTGGGATGCATTGTCTCCATAGAGGGCAAACAAGGTAAATTTCATTAATTCCCCAGTGAGTCAACCACTACCAGTTTCCTCAATCCTTGATATCTTCAAACACATTGTGACTGTTTGCATGTCTTCTCAGGCCATCCCCCATTACTGCATCTTGTGGATGAGAACTTTGACCTGGTCTCCGTGAGAACCTTCAGTGGTCTGGAGCAGTTAGCTATAGAAGAGCTGGTAAAGCTGCGAGCACTGGTCGCTCTTAGTAATCTTCAGGTGAGACCGCTCTCTGGGCCTGTGCCAAGCCTTTATGCAGGAGAACAAGCAGTATTCTCCATAAACCCCAAAGAATCCCATCTGCAAGAAGCTATGACCTGTCTGAAGACTTTTGTCCAGGTTAATGAATCAGCTTTTAAACTTTTGTTTTTAAGTACTGTCAAAGAGTGATTCCTCATGTCTTTTGTTGTTGCTTATTAGACTTATGTTCGTTGTTTACACAGACTTGTGAGCGTTTTTTCAGCATTGCGGAGGAGAAGGTCTCAGATGTGGTACCTTCAGGTGTCTTGGGTTCTTTTCAGTCTCCAGGAACTCCTGGTGTGCATTCTAATCCAAAAATTAATGGCAGGGTTAGTATGAGTTTTCTTTTTATGTGGTGAAAGATTGGTTTTATTAGTGGTGCTTGTTACAGCATGCGTCACTGTAATTAATTGCTCCAACTGTTTGTTCTATACACATGAAAGCACCTACATCTTCAGAAAATTAAAAAAAAATGTTAGCTGTAACTCTTGTCAATTACTAATTGTATACAGATGTCCACAACACTACAATTTTAATTAAGGAATTATTGTATTATATCACTTTTGCTGTTAAAAGTAATCTTTATTATAATAATAGTGATTATTAATTGTTAACATTTATTCAATTACATGCAAATATACACAACCATTCAAAAGTTTGAGGTCAGTAAGAAATAAGTAAATGAATACTTTTATTCATCATGAATTAAACTGATCAACAGTGAAGAATTTAATAATGTTACAAAAGATTTAGATTTCAAATAAATGCTGTTCTTTCTTTAATATGCTGTTTCCACAAAAATATTAAGCAGCACAACTGTTTTCAAATAAGACCTTAATGGTCTTAATTGACCTTATTGATCTGTTCATTTTTATATCATATTTATGTATGTTCACTAGAAACAATATCAATGTATTATTCCTTGTGTTGAAATTCCCAGGTAACCCCACAGCAGACAAGCAGCGTTTTCTCGCCTTTCACTCCTCTGAATAGAAGAACTCCTGCATATGCATGTAACAGCGAGGGAAAAGATCCCAAAAGTTTGAAAAGAAGACGCGGTTTGGATTACCTGTCACGTATCCCGTCCCCTCCACCCCTCACTCCTCTAAAAACTACAGCAGCTTCTTGCGTTAACAGGACCTTCAATCCCCCACGGAGATCTGTGACTCCCAAACCTCCACAGAACGAGTCACCTCGAGCCTCATGTCCCCCACCGGGAGAGGAGAAGTGGGTGCGTGATGAAGAGCTGGTGATGATAGACACCCAGGCGTTACTGGAAGGCTGATGGGGAAAAGGGTGACTCTCCTGGTGAAACACTAAATGTGAGTTGAAACTCAGGAATGAATTCCAGCATTCAAGGCATTGAGAAATATGGGTAATGAAAGCACTATTTCTACTGTTGGCAGAGAGTGCAAATGGCACTACTGTCTTTGCTTTCTAGTTGCCTGGTTTACTGTGGTTATCTGATGGTAAATAACATGAAAGAGATGCACTTTTTTACAACTACTGTAATCATTTTTAAACTTCTTTCTTGTTATACGTGATTGTACTACTATAAGCACAGAAGTTAGCAGTGTTTAAGTGAAAAAAAAGTGTAAAGTATATGTAAAAAATGTTTATATATTTTAATTTCTATTAAAAGATGGAAAATAATTTTGTGCAGAGGTCACATCACAGTGTTTTCGAAATGTTTCTATTAATGAACAGCAGGTGGCGCCTTAACACTTGCCTTTGACTTGCAGCGAACATTTCAACTCTGTAGGAAGATTGTGAAATCCTATATCTGCCATTTTCATATTAAATCTGAAGAAATGAGTATGGAATAACTAATATGAATATATTGCTTAATAACCACCAAATATTGGCACCAAAAAAAGCAGTGGGCATTACAAACACGCTTCTCTTGATCTCGCTGGCAAACTCACTGTCAAGCTTATTTAACAGACCGCAAAGGCAGACAAAGGGATTTCTTCTCTTCCAAACGGAACATTGTCATATTTAATAATCTGTGATCATAATATTACATTTCCAGGCATTTACCCTAGGGAAAATATAGAATGTGGTTGCTTGCTCTTCAGATCAGTTTTAAGGATTTTTGAAATTTAGAAGCAACCCCATAATCTGTTCGCTCGTCAAGGAATGCTTCAGAAAGCCACAGACATGCCAGATTTGCAGTTAGCTGCCATCAGTGGCTTTCCTCCACAGTGTTCAGTTTTACATCTATCATCTATCATTGAGAATGTGCTGATTCAGCACACATCCAGCTCTATTTTAAGATCTCTGGCCCACAATGATAAAGATAGCTGACACTCCTGTTGTGTAGCACAGAGACATTAACGATGATATCTGTTAGTGGTTGACGGAGAATAGCATTATCGTGGCCAAAAATGTTTCCATGAGCCCAGCTCTGAAAATACTTGTGGTACAATGAATTCTAAAGTCTAGAGAATTTTTTTTCCCCCTTTTTTTTTTTTTTTTAAGTACTAAACAGTCCTGATATACACTGCCATTCAGATGTTTGCTGTTACAAAGATTTTTTGTTTTTGTTTTTGAAACAAGTGTCTGGTAAGGCTGCATTTATTTGATCAAAACTATAGTAATATTACAAAATATTATTACAAATGAAAAGTATCATTATTTTTCTATTTGAAAAGATTTGATTTTTAAAAAAAATGTGATTTATTCCTGTTATTGCAAAGCTCAATTGTCAGCAGCCATTACTCCAGTCTTCAGTCACAGCTGTGCAGCTTAATGTTTTTGTTAAACTCATTTTTGAAACTGATTTTTTTTTTCTTTTTTTTTGGTAACAATGCCTTTACTGTCATTTTTGATCAAATTAATACATCCTCGCTAAAGAAAAGCCCAAAAAAGAAAACAAAACAGTTGGATTTTGGAGTCTGGGAGTAATTAAAATAGTGTGTGTTTTGTTTTTTTATTTATTTTTTGCTGCATGCGACCACAGGGTTAAAATCTGTTTAGCATTTGTCATGTTTTCCCACATTTAGGTTTGTCTTTCCATGTGAGAGTCGTTATTTTTGTGAATTGCCTCTAGAGGCCTGATGGGCTGCTTTCAGGCAGCTGCTCAGAATTTCGTTTTCTCTTGTGCAGCCATTTGAATTATTGCATATATGTCTATATTTCCTGTCACTTCAGAATATTTTTCTGTTGTAATTGTGTTTTCTAGCACTAAGGTGATGACTATTATTACTTTATAGGTTTTTATTACTGTAAATCTTAACATTCTTCAGAAAATCTTTCAGAGTAGCCAGCCATTTGTTCCACCCAGAATCAAACCTGCAGTCTTTGTGTTTGTAGTCTTGATCTTAACCCATAATGCTATCAGGGCCCCACGATCTTTGACTATCAGTACATTTGTACTTTCTGACAGAGTACATAAAGCAGGGCTTATTTACCACTCTTACAACATAAAACCTAAAGCTGTCTTCATCCGCTCTGAGCTGCCCTAATCCAGCCTCTTAGGCTGATTCTGGCTGCCCTCTCCCTTGACTCTGCTGAATGAGACCTGATGGAGAGGTGGAAAGAGATGAATGAAAGAACCTAAAGGGGGATGGTGACGGGGAGTGGACATTTGATAGTCCCATATCCTCTTTGCAACCCCACCAGACTGAATGAATTAAGGGTCCCGTTTAGCTGTAGCACTGGAGAGCCAGATACAAGAGCTGTGATTTAGACTAGACTGTATCTAATAACAACTCGTTCAAGAACTGTAGTCTGGGCAGAATTTTAGCAGCAGCTGTAAAACACCAAAGCACCAAGAAATTCACCCCCCAACACACACAAAAAAAAACAAAAAAAAAACAGAGAGGGACATTAAAATGTAACTTCAAATAGCTAATAGCTTGTGGACTAGAAGTGAAGTAGGTTCATATCTGCAATTTTCCACACTTGATGAACACAGAAAATTAATGGATTTTATTTATTTTTGCAACCGTTACAAAATTGCAAACGAATTTGAATCATAAAGAGTTGCAAAACATACTCAGAACCATACTCAGTTCCTTTTTTTTCTACCATTAATAGTTCTATCACACGCAGCCATAATAAAAAATTTAGTTTCTTTCTATTTATTCAGTGGCATGGCAGCGCTACTGAATTTACACCACAAATGACTCCTTTGAGTAGGTTTTTTTTCATGAATCATAAATATGCACTGCAACCAGTGTAGTCAAATGTTTGAATCTTATAAGCCATTTCTTTTTGGTGAATCAAAAAACACACAATTAATTTTGATTTCATCATAAACTCTTTAAAAAAAAAAAAAAAAAAAGATTCCAAAAGGGGTTTTCACAGCGATGCCATGGAAGATCCATTTTTGGTTTCTCAAAGAACCTTTCAGCGAGTTTCTTGCACCATTTATTCTGCAGCGCCCCACACAGCTACTGTATCTACAGCTCAAATGACTCTTTTGACCAGGTTCTTTTAGTGAATCAAAAACACACATTGCAAGTGTAGCCCAGTTCTCAAATGAGTGACTCGACTCTTATGAGCCACTTCTTTTAGTGAATCAAAAACACACAAACTAACTGTTTGATCATATCACAATATGTAATTAAATATACATATTATTATATATCTGTATATAAATATATATCTGTTTTGATGTTCATCCGGTATTGTTGTTAAATGTATAGTACACTTTGGCAATAAATATTTTAAATGTAGGCTATATGTGACCCTGGACCACAAAACCAGTCATAAGTGTCAATTTTTCAAAATTGAGATTTATACAACATTTGAAAGCAGAATAAATAAGCTTTCCATTGATGTATAGTTTGTTAGGATAGGACAATATTTGGCTGAGATACAACTATTTGAATATCTGGAATCTGAGGGTGCAAAAAATCTAAATACTGAGAAAATTGCCTTTAAAGTTATCCAAATGAAGTTCTTAGCAATGCATATTACTAATCAGAAATTAAGTTTTAATATATTTACGGTAGGAAATTTACAAAATATTTTTATGGAACATGATCTTTACTTAATATCCTAATGATTTTTGGCATAAAAGAAAAATGGATAATTTTGACCCATACAATGTATTTTTGGCTATTGCTACAAATATACCCCAGCGACTTAAGACTGGTTTTGTGGTCCAGGGTCACATATATTATTATATTAGTATCATCATTTGGCTTTGGAATTGCATTTACTTTCAAAATATACTTTTTTTTTTTTGTTTGTTTTTTTTAAACTAAGAATTTTTAATGATTTTTTTTATAAATCCCATCCAATGGGCCTGTTTTCTTTCTATTCATTGAGATTCCTTTTCTTCAGATTGCTTTAATTAAACCTTGTGATTGGCATTTGGTCAAGCACTTCTGTTTCAAGCACTTCAAGATCTTCCTGTTCGTACCTTTGACTCTTTGAACTTTCGCTCTCAAATCATCCTTTCACTTCTCCTCTTTTTATTTAATTTCCATCTCTTCCTCCATAACCCTCTGCTGCACCTCTCCCGCCCCTCTTCCAGCAGATTTGCAGTGGAAATGAGCTTCACAGGCTGTTGACCTTGTAGACCCACACCACCTGAGGTCCGGACCAGCGGAGCTCGCAGAGTGACCCTCGACTTCACCCAGCTGTAAATCTTTTTACGCTCACTTTTTTCAACTTTAAGCTCACGAACATGCGCAGGGAAAGGAGGATGTGCAATTTTGTTCAGGATTAGGAGTTTGGGGTTTTGTGGCTGGGTTAGTTTAACTATCACAGTTTATTTTCCATCCCGAACGAGAGTCCCATTTGATTCGCTTACGAGGGAGCAGAGTATCGATGGTCCATGCAGCTAGTGGAGAAAATGATTTGGAGATGCTAGAAGTCATAAAACATGAAAATTAAACAGCAGTTAAGTGAAGTGTCTCGTTCCCTGGGCATCATTCATTTTTCCGTCAGAACCGTTTAGAGCAGATTGTCCTTGTAAATAAATACTGTACCACTTTAATGGAACTCAATCTTGACAGGTTCTCCTGACCTCAATACCTCCTTTGTTTCCAAAACCTTTTCATTCTACACTCTTAAAAATCAAGGTTCCCCTTCAGTGAACCGTTTTTTTTCTTGTGTGAAGAACATTTTAAATATCTAAAGAACCTTTTGTGGAATGAAGAGGTTCCATGGATGTGAAAGGCTCTTCATAGAACCATAGATGCCAATAAATAATCTTCCTATGAGTGTAGACTCCAAAGAACCCTGGCTTTTGTTGATCACTTGAAACTGTTTGTAGTCACAATAACAAATGTTAAATATGTTCTTTTTCTGTTGATGAAGTGGAAAAATATTGCTGGATGACCTTTTGGCTCATCCTTGCTTCAGTTCTGCTGACGATTTCTTCTCTTTAATCTTTCCCATATGTTTTCTGTCACTAATTATATTAGCTTAAGCATTTGTCGTGATTCTTATGTGGCCTTGTTTTTATGTAGAGCTAATGAAGTCATCGAGATGTACAATCAGAGTTTAATCAGTTCGAGGCTTCTCAGGATTAAAAAGAAGGTGGCGGAGAGGTTGAGGGGATTGTGCTGATGTCTCAGCTGCTTAGAAACAGCATGAGATCTCATGACGTACATCAGCATGACATATTTGTGGAAGAAGGGGTGAAATATCATACTGGAAGAGAAACTCTGTGACTAGACTAACAGTTCCGGCCTCAAGCTGTTTATTCAACCCAGCGCTAATTGTGTTACTTCTTATACACCTCGAGATCTTCTGCTTTTCTCTTCGGGCAAAAAAAAATAGAATCCTATACGAAATCTTAAACGCCTTCCTATATGAAAATAAATTTTGCCCTGCAATTTAAAATCACTTCTGTGGTTTATAGTTTCTGTGTAACAGATGGTGATTTGCTTGTATTGTTTTACCCTCTCCAGTCAGTGTCTTGGATGCCCACACACCTTACTTGCGGTGGGTGATCTCATATCTTCCACAGTAAATACTCAAGCTGTGAGTAATTCTGCCAAGCATCATTATGTCCTGCTCCTGGCCGTTGTGCCTCATTAGAACCTGTTACCAGAGTACTCAGGCCTCCCAGAGGGCCCTGGAGGTGTTTTCTTAAGCCCTACACCAGAGGAAACCGCGTGGCCTGCGCAGCCTTTTCCGGCCTGTAAACGCTGCATTTATTTTCGAAACTCTCTTCTGAAAATATCTCCTCTCTAAAACAAGATGCCATGCTCCGAAAGACTAACCATCTTACCAAAAGATGTAGAGAGGGAGGGAATCAAATAAAAGGGAGTATGTTCAAATTAAAAAGAGATTGGGTAGTGTTAGGAAATGTTGGGTGTGTTGGGAGCCGGATTGGGAAACACAAGTTTCCTGCATTGTTTGTTCAATAATTATGCAATTCCGCTACTGAATCTACACCACAACCACTGTAGTTCAATTCCCATTCAAATGATTCTTTTGAGCCGGTTCATTTAGTGACTCAAAACAAATGACTCGCAAACCATTTTTTTTAGGGAATCAAAAACATATGGCTTTAGAGATAGACACTGTGCATTTTGGCAGTGGTATTTCATAAATGTTAATGAATTAAATATGTTACCACATTGTTATTTGTTTAGTTTTGTTGTTTACTATATTGGATTTCATTTATGTTGATTATTTCTTAAATGACCATGAAACGTTATTTAATAGCTTTAAACACTTTTTAAATATATTTATTGTTAAAACCATCTCATCATTACATTTCATTTCCCAAAAATGTATTCCTTTTAAGTATTAAAACATTTATTATTGGTTCCATTAAGGAACCGGAATCATTCAGTTCCTCATGATTTCCATCCCTAGTTGGGATAAATCTTTTCCAGACAAACTAGTGGGCCTAGTATTGTCTGTTGGCTTTAAGCTTAAAAACTAACAAAATGCCCCAATGTTTTGCATTTGCAATGCCAAATTTGTCATTTTGATTTGACCATTGAAATTTTGAATAGCACCATATCCTTTTTTTTTTTTTTTTTACGTAATTAACGTAATCAGCATTGTTTACGTTCAGCATGCGCACGCTGTCCACTGAACGTAAACACTGATTGCGTTGATTACATTCCGGGGTACTCTACCAAATGGCGGAAGATGGTAACTCGGGGAGAAGAATTGCTGAATAAATTGTTATTATTGTTATCTTTGCGCACACACAAAACGTATTCTCGTAGCTTCGTAAAATTATGGTTGAACCCCTGATGTCACATGGACTATTTTACCGATGTCCTTGCTACGTTTCTGTGCGTTGATCGTGGTAATATCCTTGCTGTCTATGGAGGGTCAGAGAGCTCTCAGATTCCATCAAAAATATCTTAATTTATGTTCCGAAGATGAACAAAAGTCTTACAGGTTTGGAACGGCATGAGGGTGAGTAATTAATGACAGATTTTTTGGGTGAATTAACCCTTTAAGCATTATCATTACTTTTGTTGTTAAACACTTGGTCCTTTTTCAGAAGGAAGTGCTCTCTTGAAATGGAAGTGGAATATGTTTAGTACTTTTTTCTTTCAGAGGACGTCCCGCCTAAACAGTCACCACAGAAGCAGCTGTCCCGATCACAGCGCACCACAGGTTTTACAGTGACGTTGTTTTGCCTCGGCTGCATGCGGCTGGTGTCCTGTCATGATAACACGGCAGCCAAATCTGCATAAGGGATCAAAGATCAGTTCCCTCCTAACAAACAGCCCAACACATTGCAATTACAAACATCTGGCGTCATCTGGGTACAGATGTCAGGCCGTGCCCACACCCCTAAAACCATCAGGATGCGGTCCAGATGTGAAGAGGTCCATCTCACGTAAGATACAGATGTTGTGTTTCTCAAGACCACTGCAAGGCAAACTGATTTTGTCTGAAGTATTTTTTAAATTTAGATTGTTTTGCTACACCCAGTTTGCATGTGAAGCTGTGGGACAGGCTACAAACAGCCACTGAGAATAAGATTCAATTAGAGTTGATAGTGTTTAGCAAAACAACACTGAGAATCTGCAGTTTTAACGTCAGTCTGTTGGCTTTGCTTTGCTAGGCTTGCATATGATCAGGCTGAAGTAGAGCAACAACAAATAATGCTGAATGTAACATCAATTTTAGATTCGGTTACAATTCACAAGTGTGAATCAATTCCATTTTCAAACTGGTTTAACTGACTGATCTGGCGAATTTTGTCTATGTACTTTATACACGCTAGTTTTAGAAAGTTTGTGGTCGGTAAGATTTTTAATATTAATGCTCACTAAGGCAGCTTTTTTTTTAATCATAAATGCAGTAAAAGGGGTAATATTATGAAATATTAAAATGTTAAAATAACTCTTATATTTTAAAAAGTAATTTATTCCTGTGATGGTAAAGCTGAATTTTTAGCATCATTACTCCAGTTTTCAGTGACACATGATACTTCAGAAATCATTCTAATACGATGATTTGGTGCTGATGGATCAATGCTGAAAAGATTTGTGCAGTTTAATATTTTTGTGGAAATCGTGATATTTTCTTCCCCCCTCAGTATTCTTTGATGAATAGAAAGAGTTCAAAAGAACAGCATTTATTCAATTTTTTTTGTAACCGTCTAGGTGAATGAATGAATGAATGAATGAATGTAAAAAAGGCCTTACTGTCAATTTTGATTGTTTCAATACATCATTGCTGATCCTATAATTGTGTTTATGCACATGGTCTAAAAATGCCATTGATTTTTATAAAAATACATTTACCATTTTATGCATTCAGGAAACTTAAAATGCATTTGTGGTATGTATTCTATCAATGTTTCTGTGTCATGAGAACTGAACTTAGTACTGTGGCATTAGTCAAGCAACTTTCATCAACCTTAAACAATATATTCTCATTATGTCACTCTATTCAACATTGCTGAGCGCTTCCCATGCAAGATTACACATCTTTCTAAATTGGATTAATGCAGATGGGAAATCTCACAGGCGTGAGTTGGAATCTAATGAAGGTGCAGGTGCAAATGAAATCATTCCTGAATTCTCCTAGGATGTTTCAATCAGTCCACAGGTTACTGTCACTTCCTGAAATTGAGTCTCAAAGGACATAAAAAGATGCCAAATCAGTATTCCCTGTGTCGGCTGTGACCGAGGTGACTTCCTGTTTCAGATGTTTATCTGATTATGGGTTTATATCATCTTATGCAACCTGCCTGCTGTACAGGAAAGAACAGTGGAAATTTCTATTTTTCAAATATCATTTACATGCTAGATTAGACATGAGATATAGACAGACACCTGTGGATTGATTTGGATTCATACTCTCCTATGTGTGGGAAATCTTGACTTAAGAGGTTTATATTTAAATGCTGTACTTTTGAGCTTTCTATTCATTAATAGCCAAAATCAGCATATTAGAATGTTTTCTGGAGGCATGCTGAAATTGCTAATAATGTTTCATTACCTTCGCAAGAATAAATTACATTTTAAAATATATTAAAATAGAAAAATTCCTTTTTTAAAAAAAAAATTAAACAAATGCAGCTTTGGTGAGCATATGAGACTTATTTCAAAAACATCCCAAAAAAAAAAAAAGTCTTACCAACCCCATAGTGTAGTCTGTTACAATTCATTAAATTACATCCAGTTTGTCCATCAGCATTACTCAGAGTTGAGCTACATTAACCAAAAGTACCTTCCTTCATGTGTAAATAATTCTAAAGGGTATAATTAATGTAATAGGATTAGTTTGTGTTCATTGAAAGTAAATGTTGTGGTCAGGATGAGTGGAGACATGATGAGATGCATTACAGCTCATTGAAGAGCTTGTACCTTAATGTGCCGTGCATGAGTGATGTTAGCACCAGATCCGGTCCAGACTGATCCTGCTCTTCCGTTTCTGTAAGTTCCCTGTAGGGATTGGAAAAACACTTTGGTGGATATTCCACCCTGTTATTCTTTCTCTCCGCAGTCCCTCCAGCAGCTTTCTGTCTTTAGGCCATTAGAATAATATGTCAGTGTCTGGGTCAGAAGGAAGAACATCACAAGTCAATTTCTGAACCCTTCCCAACAGGACTTGTGTCAGTGGCCAAAGCTATGTAAAGCAGTTTTTTATTTTATTTTATATTATCCATATGTTTAGGAAAGGCCCTGCAGCTGAAGGACATTTTTATGCTATAATTATTTAATTTAATCTTTGTCATGCTTTGGGATAAGCTGTTAACTGATCATCTATTAGTGTCTGTAGTAGCTACGAAACACTGTGTCGCTACATTCAGATATTCTTAATACTAAACCTTCTCATGCATGGCTGATTTATGAAAATGAGAAGAGTGTGTATCAAAATTATATATAATATTTAAATCATTCAAATGTACTCCTATAATCCAATTTACCCCTTAATATGTCACAGCTTACATAAGCATACCATTTTTAGAGGTTATATTTTATTGATGCTTTCTACATTCTGAATTATTAGCCGTACTAATTGCAGTCATTAAATTTAGATGTAATATTAGCAAAACTGCAGGGAAATTTATCAAGCAAAAAAAGTCCATTGTCTATTATTATAGAGATGTTTGAAGCTCCACTCACACAGAAGTCACTTTCAAACCGAGAAGCTTTCTGCTAGTCAACACGGCCAGTTCACGTCAAGCCAGTTGCAAAATCTGCTTGGGAAACATTTTTGACCCTCACGCGAAACTCCCAATTGTTTGACCCTTCGTAAAGACCCGCCCCCCCTTAGTTACTGTTGTTATGTTTGACAAGCCATGATGCTCATCACGTCATATTCTCATGCAGTGAAAAATACATCACGGAGCAAAGAGGAAACTGACAACACGCCGACAAGACAGAGCCGGTTACTTTAGGTATGAAACAAAATCTCAGCTTTCAAATGTTGTCTTTTTTTTTTTCTTTTTTTTCTTTTTTAAGAAATTCAAACAATAAATACAGCTTTGTGTCTCTTTAGTGTGTCATGACAGATTACTGCCTCGGTTCAAGTGGCACATGAACTTATCGTTTTTTTTCAGATTTATTAGTTATCAAGCATGAAATAAACATGAATGAACATCAGAAGGCATTTTATTTTAACTGCATAAAGATGTCAGTACACATCATTTTTCAAGTTTAAGTCCTGTCTGATTTGTTTGTCGGACAAAATGGCGGATTCAGTGTTATGATTGGTCAGATCACCTGTCAATCATGCTGACTGGATTTGGCCCAGGAAAATGCGCCGTACAATGATAAATGTTACTCTTAAATGCAAAAAATGGCACAGCTTACAGTACTCTCCCCTAAATATTTTTCTATTCCTCTAGAATTCCTTTCTGAAATGAGCTCTGCTGTTTAGATAACAACAGTACTTCTCTCCACTGTCATCATCATCGCCATCACCAGTGGTTATTACATCCACCTAAATTCCCTCCTTCCTTGTTCCCTTTCTGTAAGTAATCATTACGAACAAGGTTCATGTGGTGACTGCTCCACATGTAAGCTTCAGGTATGGCTGATCTCCAGTCTGGGATTCTTTGTCTTGATAGGTCTGGGTCCGCAGAGCCTACGTATGACAGATTACAGGGCCGCGTCGAGTAGAAGATGAAGTTAACTTGTAAGCGAAGCCTTCCTCAGCTGAGTTGATTGATGTTGTTGTTCAGACATGGATGAATTACTTTTAGAGGAGATGTTGCCAAAGATCTCAATTGAAATGCTATTATATTATCTTTTTAATTCTTAAGGGGTATTTTGAAATTTTGCTTGGTGGGTTGCAAAATTATCTCGTGCATGTTGTATCGATTAGTGTCAACAGGATTTAAACCATTGAGGATGTGTGTAATTTATCCCAACCCATTTGATTTTATCATTAAACCGAACCCAACACTATCAGAAAAGACGGAAAGTTCAACGCAAAGTGGAAAATTTGCATTTGACACTAGATTCCTATCCCAAAAAACCCATTTAATCATTTCAAAACGGATGAAGTTCAAATTTTAAGCTTAAGCAGGAACCAACTATGTCTTTCAAGTGGCTTTCACTTGATGTGTCCTTCTTATTAAAAGTAATGTAGCAGATAATCAAACGTCCTTCGTTGACCTCTGATACACGCCTCTGATCTTTGGCCCATTTGATCTCCTTCATGACCGAAACCCTTCATTTGTTTACGGCTTGGCCCACCAGATATGATGATTTTCCAAAGCAGTGAGTCATGGCTCCTGTCTCCTCATGTTTTGCAGTGCTGTCCAAAACCTTGAAGGACTGGAAAGGGAAAATAGACATCCTGACATCAATGGTCCAGAGATTCTCTGATTTGTGTCCACGTCTGCATTGGCAGCTTCTTTCAAATCATCTTGTGTTTACATCAGGACTGAAGGTAAAACCTCTGACGGATGACACAGGAGATGTATTTTTAGGGTCGGCCTGGTCAGCAGACCTGATTGACTGCTACTGATTATAGTATTTATGTAAACCAACTCACCCTCAGCCATAATGCAGCCTAACGGCGCTGCTCGTAAAAACATCTGTGCATGACTAATGTTGTTAGGTGACGTGACTGAGTGGACTTCCCATGTGCTGCCTATCTATTAGATTTACTACAACGCCACCCTGGATTCGGATCCAACATGCACAGCTAACAGATTTGTTTGGTTCTGAAGGAGCAGCACAGTGCTTTTCCTCACAAAATCATCAAATATCTATTAAACCATTGTAAAACATTCACTAAAATGGTGTATGAGCATTCTAACCACTTTTATGAATCTTTTTTTTGGTCATTTATGAAGGTGAGAAGCATTGACAATAGCCACGATTGCCATTCTTCAGAATGTACCACAATGAATTTATTTATCTGTTAACACTATATTCCCAGTATACCTCTAATTCTAAAGCATGCCTTCTAAAGCATTAGGAATTCACCATATGTCAAAAACATGTTTTTCATATATATATGAAACTAAAAAATCTCACAAATTTTCATGAACGGCCACCATTTGAACACTAGGGAGGACGTCATTTCATGTACTTGCTAATGCTATTCTGCAAGTATTTCCCATTGCTTAAAATTTTGGCTGGATGTTAAATTCAAAGTTGGATTTAAGTAAAAGACATAAAAGCTTTCACTGTGATTTATTGGGATACGTGGCTTTGGCTCTACAAAGGATGGAACACAATAACAAATATATGATCCATGGACTGCTACAGGAGTGATTTCCTCCGCTCTTCTCCAGGGGTGACACTGATGCTGCACATCACTGAGGTAATGCTCTCGACATGAAGCGGCTAACAGCGAACTGGCACAAAAGATTGCAAAGCTTTGTGAACAGTTCAGATGATGTAGCTGTTAAATGTGATGTGGGAATCTACTGAACTACATACTGTAGTCTCTTCCTATTTAGATATTGTGACGAGTCGGCTGCCTCCCCCCTTTAATATCATCACCACCCCGTCCCTTATTCGCCGCCCTTCACCAGGCTCCCGACGGGAGTGGGTGTGTGAGAGAGGAGGGGCGCTGAAAACAGCTAGGTCTGGCGGCGTGTGATGAGGCGCACCTGAAGCGAATAGGGCCTCATCACCGCCGCCGTT
>JAFVLL020044076.1:0-17457 GCA_021397915.2 Tor tambroides | reverse complement strand
CACACACCTCTTTAACATTATTTTTAGTGATCTCCGACTGGCGAAGTCGAACATCATTTGCGCCGACGTGGATAACAATCTTACTGAATTTACGTCTAGCATTAGTGAGCACTTTTAAATTTGCCAACATGTCAGGCACTCTGGCTCCCAGTAAACATTGGACTATGGTGGCTGGTGTCTCTATTTTCACGTTCCGTACAATAGAATCGCCGATAACTAGATCACTTTCATCAGGTTTCTCAGTGGGTGCATCACTGAGTGGGGAGAACCAGTTTGATGTTTTGATCAGAACAGAAGAGCGGTGTTTTGACCCATGACTATGCCTCCTCACAGTCACCCAGTTGCCCTGCTGCAGAGGCGCTGAAACCGGAACCGAACAATGTACAGGAGTCCCTGAGCTAGTCGCATCCAAAGCAGTATCTACAGCCCTCACATTCTTACAGTCCTCAACTAAAGTTTGGATGCATATCTCTAATTCTGAAATCTTCTCTGTCAGTCTAACTATTTCCATGCATTTATCGCATTTGAATCCCTCGCTGCTGACAGAGACAGATAAACTGTACATGTGGCAAGTGGTGCAGGTGACGATGCAAGGAGAAGCCATTACTCACCATGATTGTAGAGTAATTCCGACTCAACACAGTTGTTTGATGGACTCATAAAAAAGGAGCGAGAGAGAAAAGAAACAGAGTGAGAGAGAGAGGAAGCAGTAGAAAACGTGAATGGAGATGTGATTGACAAGCTAATAGGCTAACGGAATGCTAACGCGCTGCTTATACATTTTTTATTATTATAAAAAATGTATAAGTATAAGTATTTCTGGCTATGAAAATAGATAAACCCATTAAAAAACAACAAAAACAAAAACATTTTTCAGTAAATTGTTCATTGACATACAATGAGCACAGAAATATGATAAAATCAATTATCCATAAACATTGGCACATGTTCTGATGAATCTTTGAACAACAAATTTCAGTATCACCCTTTGTTTGCCTTTAAAAGTAAAAATCTTGTATTACCTGTTCAACTCATAATGTGATCTATATGTTAAGATGTCCCTGTAAAAAATATATATATAGGCAAATCATCGCGTCAGTTGAAATTACAAATCAATGAACATAAATCAAGTATACAAGGACAAGACATAACTTATTCAGTAGCCAGATATTTTAATGAACTGGGACATGACATCAAAGAATTGGAATGTATAGAGGAAGTTATTGGATCATGTAGAGGAGGTAATATGAGTAAAATATTATTGAAACGAGAAACATTTTGGATCTATAAACTTAGATCACTACCTCCAGATGGCATGAATGAGGAATTGGATCTCTCTCTTTTCCTTTACTGAATTATAATTGGTTGAATCAGTATGTAATACTTTGTGGAGTAGATCTCAAGCATTCAGTGTGAAAATAATGAAAAATTATTAATGACGATGTATGTCTGATGATTCTAATCATTAAATTTTCCATTGTTGAAAGTAAATATTGCTGATAGATTATTTTAACTGCCAGTTTATATAAGAGTGATAAAAAATAAATCCTATGTAATTTACATTCGAATAAAAGGTGATTGTGATTATGAGTGTGCTATTTAAATGCACGTTGTCTAATATTGTAATGGAATACGTGATGAACGATGATGTCAAATTAGTTTTTTTAAAAAGTGGGTGGAGTATTTGTATTGTTTAACACACTGAAGAAGGCCTTTGAGCCGAAACGTTTGTGTCCTTGTCCTATTGGTGATAAATGTAGAATAAAACGAAAAGAGGAGACTGTTTCATGTGAGTGCGGATCATGGTTTTGTAAGTATTTCTGGCAACCACAATTTAAATATTCTAAAGCTAAATTTTCAGCCTTAAAAACGGGATCTTGGATAGACCTAAGTCTTACTTGAATCCATTGTGAAATAGCTGAACATCAAGTGCATTCCACATTAATATCCAAAGTTGCCACAATTTTAAGGGCTAATTCTCACTATTAACTAGTTGCTTATTAGCATGCATATTACTAACATATTGGCTGTTTATTAGTACTTACAAAGCATGTATTAATGAACATGTTTTAGATCCCTTAACACTACCCCACTGTAAAAACAAAAAATCGCAACTGTACGGAAAAAAAACGTTTTTTTTTCCCAGGTTGTTTTCTTTTATTTTGAATTTTATAATCTTTTTATTTATTATTTTATTTTGAAATTTATTATTTCTTTTATTTTGATTTTTTTTAAAAACTCTGTAAAATTATCTCTGAATTAACTACTTGGCTGTTATTTTAAATATTATGACGTTAATGAAAAATTACAGTAATTCACATTTTTATACAGAACAACTACTGTATTTTTATACGGTATGTTTTCTGTTTTCTTAAATTACAAACAAATGTATGTAAAATTACAAAAATAATCTGTAATTAATGTAATATCAAAACCGTTAGATGATAAAATGGTCAAATGACTGGCAGCAACAGCTGCCGAACAAAAGCCATAAAATTAAAGTAAAATCTCCTTATTTAAATAATCTGACAAACACTGTTATTTTACAGGTATTTCCTGAATTTTTCTGATCAAACACCTGCACTGAAAAACAAAAGATAAAAAAAAAAAAAACGGTCAAATGACTGGCAGCACAGGGTGCCAAACAAAAACCTTAAAATTAAAGTAAAATCTCCTTATTTAAACAAGCTGACAACAGTGTTAATTTATAGCCATTTCCTAAGTTATTACAATCAAACACCTTCATTGCAAAATTAACTAATTAACAAATTAATTAATTAAATGTCACATGACTGGCAGCAACAGAACATGAAACACTAACAGATCTCTCTAGATCTCAGCATATTCACTTATTACAAACCAGTCTGACTTTATTTCTTTCATACAAAACTTCTTATTGAGAATTAACACAGGTTTAGATGTTAATGGCTCCCTATTAAACATCATATATATTTTAAGATCTTGCTAATTACCTATAAGGCCCTGAATGGTTTGGCACCTCAATATTTGAGTGAGCTCTTATCGCACTATAGTCCTTCACGTCCGCTGCGATCTCAAAACTCCGGTCATTTGATAATACCTAGAATATCAAAATCAACTGCGGGCGGGAGATCATTTTCCTATTTAGCGTCCAAACTCTGGAACAATCTACCTAACACTGTTCGGGAAGCAGACACACTCTGTCAATTTAAATCTAGATTAAAGACCCATCTCTTTAACCTGGCTTACACATAATACAGTATCGCATTTCTATAATTCGGATCTGTTAAAGGATTGTTAGGCTGCATTAATTAGGTCAACCGGAACCGGGAACACTTCCCAAAACACCCGATGTACTTGTTACATCATTAGAAGAATGGCATCTACGCTAATACTAGTCTGTTACTTTCTTATTCCGAGGTCACCGTAGCCACCCAGATCTTTCCAGATCAGATGGTCACTGCAGCCACCCGGATCCAGTCCGTATCCAGATCAGATGGTGGATCAGTAACTAGAGATGACCTCTACAGCCCTGAACGTCAGTGGAGACCAGGACAACTAGATGAGCCCCAGAGACTGATCCCCAGTGAAGACCCTGTCTCCTAGACGGCCATCAGGACAAGACCACAGGAACCAGATGAGTCCTTTGCACAATCTGACTCTGCTTTAGCCTAGATTTAAACTGCTGATTTTGTCTGGCCAGAGGAGAATGACACTATTTCGACACACTATTTCCCCATCTAAATACTGTAAAGCTGATGTAAAGCCACCCTGCTTTATATCAAGCTGATGTAAAGCTGCTTTGACACAATTTGTATTGTTAAAAGTGCTATACAAATAATAGCGACTTGACTTAATGTTTTATTGAAAATAATAAAGTGTAGCAAATTTAGCTTAAAAGGGAATTGTATATAAATAATTACAATTAATTATGATTAATTACATTTATTTATATCGGCTGACAGTAATAACTGTCGCAGAATTAAATTGCCATCAACTAATCTGTTCGTCCAGCGAACATTCAGTGTAAGTTCATATCAACTCTAAGAAAGGATATTTTCGTGGCCACAGAAAATACTTTCCTAAGTATTAATGCATTAGAGCATGTAGTAAGGATCAGAAATCATAAAGGGACATTAATATGCAAAGCAGAATCAGAAACTCATGTAATTTGTGCACACAACTTTTATTAACTAAACACTAACGCAGACTAGTCTAACAAACAAACAAACTAACAAACAAACATACAATCACTCATACATGGGGAAAGGGCTAATGAGAGTTGATGGATGAGACCATCAGGAAAGCCATAGAATGCAGTTATGGAGAAAGTCATTTAACCACCTGAGTAAAACCATCAGCGCCGTTTATAACGGGGTCTATAACTTGTACTAATAACCTCTGTTTCGTTTAGTTAAATGTACAATACTTGCACTGCCTTTGGTCGGGTTGAGTGTCCGGAATGCAGTCTCAGATGAAAGTCTTAATGGTTTTAAGGTTTTGGAGTCCCGATCACGTTCTTCCAGGTTGAAGAGTGATGAATTCCAAAGATGTTCTGAGGTAGAAATGTCCTTTCCAGGTAGAAAGTGGAAAAAAGCTAAGAAAAAGATCTGCTGAGGTCCAAGGAGCTTGGTTGAATGGAAAGACAAGGCCGCAAGGCCTGGCACAAAAACTTAAGGTGTTCAGAAGAGTTTTAGCTCACATCTTCATCCTCTTAGTATCTAACAGAACCGCAGACTGCCGGGGCGTCACTTACGTGAGAGCTTTATCTGCTTTGGAGGTCACACCTCTGTGATGTCAAAGAGCCAATTGGAGCCCTGGACTTTGGAGGGAAAGTTTTATGGCTCTTTGTTTCCATGCATGGTAATTTGCATAGGTAATTCTCCTGGGTTAATGCACAAACTACTAAAGATTCTTAGGATGCTTACATGTTGCATAGTTACCGACATATACACTCTCAATTAGATCATCTGAAGACAAATTGATAGAGACCAAACATAGTATAGCTACAGTGATATTAACTAGTGATCTATCATAAGCATGCATACAATGGTGTACAATACACAAAAACATATACAAGAACAGTAATAATATACACAATGACCTAAAGAAATGTGTGTTCCTTCAAAGAAAGGTTTTTCAATGAATTAATTAGAGAAGAGTCCATTTTTATGGTGTATTATGTCTTTCCTAAGGGAAAATGAAATGAGTTTGCTCTACCCGCATTCCTTTTGAGTAATAAAACTGGTGTTATCAGATTGGTTGCCATGGAACCAGGGGCCTGGAGTCATTGACAGACATACCAGCACCCAGTATGTGTATTGGGTGGGGGGTCTGTGACCATTTGTTAAAGTAATAACTAATTGATTTGTTAAATCAAATGCAAAATTGTGTGTCTGATTGGTTCAAATGCTACAAAAGTTATTATATAGATATAATAAAGATATTATAAACACTGATATTATAAAGTGAAGGGTCAGAAACCCAACTAAAGCAACTGCTTATCTCCATAATGTTGACTTCAGACTTTATTAATTTCAATAAAAAATCAACTTCTAAACCTGTTAATTCTCAATAAGAACTTAATAATCTTAATAATCTGTTAATTCTCAATAAGAACTTTTGTATGAAATAAAGTCAGATTGGTTTGTAATAAGTGAAGATGCTGAGATCTAGATATCTGTTAGTGTTCAATGTTCTGTTGGGATTTAAAGTGTTTCTGTTGTCTGTGTTTTGTGGGTCACCATTGTGCTGAAGAGTAGAGTCTGTGTTTCAGTCCAGGAGAAGACCAAGAAGCATTGATATTATGCTGAATGTTGCTTTATTTAAAGGCGGTAACTGTGGAGTTGCTGATGTAGTGATAGTTAGTAGTTTTTGCATGTGTGCTGTTACTAGCTGATGGTTAACTGCAAAAAAAAAAAAAAAAAAAAAGTTTCAACAGAGAATGTTTCACAATGATAATCCAGACAATACCTGTAAAGTAACAGTTAAAAAAAAAAAAAAAAAAAACATTTAAATAGTGATGAGAGAAATGAAGCTTTTCAAAGCATTGAATCAATTGAACCAATTGCTTTGAAAAATTATTCGATGTTTCGAAGCACTTGAAACAGCACATGCTGGCGACACCTGCTGGTGAAAATGTTGTAAAGAGCCAAACTTACAGACCAAACTTACAAAACAAATGGAAATGTCTTTTTTAGAAATACCATTTTTAAAAGTAAATAATAAACACTTAAATAGTATTAAATAATCAGTGCTTGTGTTATGTGTTTTATTTAAGTATAATCAAACCCTTAACACACAATTAACCAAATTAATTAATAAAATAATTAATGTAATTTTTTAATTGATTAAGCGTTTTCATTAGAGCTGTCTATAAAACCCAGCAGGCAAGAGTAGTGTTATCAGTCAGAAGAAGGAGGTGGTTTAAATTCTATCGTAAGCTCATTTTGTTATTTTTAAGGTATGATGTGATTTGTAGGTTGAAAGTACCTGAATGTTTTTTAAACATTTTTTAAACTATATAGCCATCTGTGCTAAATGGAAGTTATCTTTTGTTTAACCCACAACATCTGGCCCTAAATTCTTTATTTTTATGGTAAAATTTCATGAGATTTCATGATTTACTGGGCAACCAGAAGTGGTTCATGGGTTCACTTTGAGATCAACACCCCCTAGTGGTGAACCATCGGAGTTTCGAAACATTTCGAAACGGTGTGACGTAACGAAGCTTTGTTTGCTAAAATCACGTGACCTGACCGGTTTGATACACGCTCCGAAACACTGATTCGAAACAAAAGATTAGCAAATGTTTCGAAGCTTTGTGAAGCAGTGTTTCGAACGCGCCCATCACTACATTTAAGAACAAATAGGATGTTGTACCTTAATTTTACAGTTTTTGTTTGGCAGCTGCTTCTGCCAGTCATTGACCTTTTTAAAAAAAAGAAAAAACTTTCTTTAACCATTATGTCCATTAATGGTAAATGTTTGGCACCCTGTGCTGCCAAGCATTTCACTGTCTTTTTACATTTTTTTTTTTTTACAGTGTAGGGTTAGAATAAGTTGACATGTACTTGTGAAGTTACTTATAGTCAGTAGAATGTCTGTTAGGAGACCATCACAATAAAGAGTCCGCTGATATTAAGCAGACATTCTGATAATATTCTAATGAGTGTTAGTTGATATATAGGTGCAACGTTATGTTATTGTCAACATAATGTTCAAAAGGGACCATCAAAATAAAGTGCTACCAAAAGTCATAGTTAATAGTTAGTTAATAATAAGAATTGGTCCCCAAACTAAAGTGTGACCATAAAAATATTACTTTGCAGAAGAATTGTCTGTGATATTAATATAGCTATTTACTCTGTGTCTATTAACATATTAATGTTAGCACTATTTCATAAAAAAAAAAAAAAAAAATCAATAGGTCAGTCAAACCTGTACATATTTTATTGTGATTTAGTCATTCCACTTCATCTCATACCTAAGACTGAACACCCCTTAAACAAAGTAAACCTCTTGTGGTTTATTATCTTATACTTAACAACAACAGTCAAAATTTTCAAAGGCTCAAAAAAATCTTGCCGTAGAATATTAAAGATCACAGACAAGGACATAATAGTCTTTTGACTGAATGTTCACTCAGATATTCCCACTTGTTTCTTGAAAAACAGTCTAATAATCTGTTGGCGTACTGTTGTCAGATTTAGTCCATAAATAAGAGGATTTAGAATGGGTGTTATGAGTAGGAATTCCAAAGCCATGAAATTACGGAGAGTTTGAGGCACATTTCTTGAGCCATAACGACTGTACAATACATCAAAAAACAATGCAATAGCCACAATGAACAATGAGAGCAGATGTGGTACACATGTTTGCATGAATTTGTGCCTGACCTCTATTGACTTCATGCACTTTCTAATCAATTGAATATATGAGCAATATATCAATACTGCATGTCCAAAGTATCCTATAATAACAATGTACCCAAACACATTATTTACTGTTGTAGAAAAACATGAAAGTTTTGCAACTGCCCAGATCTCACAATATAGCTTTTCAATAGTAGAGCCGCATAAAGTGAGTCTAGCTGTCAATACAATTAGAACAGACATGCAAAAAAATGGAGTCAGCCAGCAGAAAAGGATCCATTCAAGAACTCTCTGATTGGTCATTATGGAATGATACTCCAGTGGTCTACATATTGCCACATACCTGTCATATGCCATCACTGTTAATGTTGAAAGGTCACATAAAACAGATGAATAAATGACAAATATCTGAATCATACATCCAACATAAGAAATCACATGATCTTCAGATAATAAATCATACATGAATTTAGGGTAGAATCCAGCAGTGCCATAAAGTGCATTTATACACAAATTACATATAAAAATATACATTGGCTCATGAAGTGTGTTTTGTGAGATTATAGTGAAAATTACAACTAGATTACACAACACCATTAGGGGATAAAACAGCACTGTTAAAGAAAAAAACAAATATCTGTTTTCCATTGTTTCATTCAGACCGGAGAGTGTAAATACTAAGACACTGGACACATTCTCCAGCGGCGGCTGCATCTAGAAATTATATGATAGTTATTATGCAGAAGTTATTATTATTATTAGTAGTAGTAGTAGTAGTAGTAGTAGCAGTATTGTTAATATTATTATTACATTATTGGAAGACTTGTGCATACTTTTTTTTTTCTTTCCTTTTTTTGTAAAACAGTTGAACTCTTACCATGTTCTCCGTTTGCATGTTTCCCATTGTGCTCCGTAAAGGTTTGATTTGGTTTGCTATATATGGACACTGGTCTCATGGCAATTGCCTCGATCAAGATTTTTGAAAACAGTTTTAACAAGGCCTCCAAAGGCTACATTTCTCTGAAGTTAGAATGAGTGTATGTCTATGACAATCTATGCCCACTTGTAGAAATGTATGCAGCATTTGTCCATTGAAAGTTTCCAACCATATTCCTGCTATTGGAATAGTCAGGCCCCACATTTACTAGATTGTTAATGGCTGTTCCTTGAGGTAGTTTCAGCATATTGGGCAGAAAATACAAATGTTTGCATATCATTCATCAACCTCAAATATGGCCTATCATTTGAAATTGAAGTAGTAGCAAATGTACATGGGCATTTGCTCTAAGGTTACTCTAGATCAGGGATCTCCAACCCTGCTCCTGGAGAGCTACCTTCCTGTAGACTTCAACTCCAACCCTGCTGCAACACACCTGTCTGTAATTATCAAGTAGCCCGAAACACCTTGATTAGCTGGTTCAGGTGTGTTTGATTTGGGTTGGAGCTGAAATCTTCAGGATGGTAGCTCTCCAGGAGCAGAATTGGAGACTCCTGTTCTAGATAAATATGCATTATTAGGTGCATATCCAAGTGTTTGTATGGATGTTATTAGCACACTGTAAAAAATTGCGGTAAAAACGGCCATGTTCTGATAGTAACATACAGATTTTTTCATTAAAACAGTAAAATTCCATAGAAAACAATGCATTCTGGGTAATATTTATTGTTTTTGAGAAAAAAAGCCTTCTGCAGTCCTGTGAATTAACAGTGTTCAGAGTTGACACTCAGAGGCTGTTTCAAATCACACCCTACACCCTCATTCACTATTCCCTACATGAGTTTACTAATATAGTCCACCTGACAGAGAGAATGAAAACTAATGAGCGAATTCAATGATGAACAGCTGCTGTTAACAAGCAGAATCACTGATGAATAGAGAAACAAAACAAACACAAGAACTACAGCTGACTTCAGCCACAGCCTTAGATGAAATCAACTGAAATAAAACAGCAGAGGATGAACTCCACAAACAGCATTACCAGCTTCACGCATTACAGTTTGACTTTTTTTTTTCTGTCATATATCTACAAAAATTCTTTGAAAATTAACAGACGTTTAGATGTGTTATTGAAAATGTTTTGTTTGACCTCACCATTATGGCGATCAGGGCTTGCTTTAGTTGGGCTCTTGACCCTTGACATTTTAATTTTTTTTGTTTTGGCTGTTGTACCTGTGTTTGTAAAGCATGTTTGTTATAGCAAAAAAAAGCCCAGGAAAAAAAATGTGATTAAGTGGTTTTAGTTAATTATTGGTGATGGTGTGATCATCATCTAGTGCAGTGATATTCCATTCTGGCTCACGAGATCTACTTTCCTGCAGAGTTTAGCTCTAACCCTAATCAAACACACCTGAGCATGCTAACCAATGTCTTCAGGATCATCAGAAAAGCACAGGTAGGTGAGTTTGATCATGGTTGGAGCTAAACTCTGCAGGAAAGTGGATCTCGTGAGCCAGATTTGAGTATCACTGATTTCATTCAGTGGCTAATCTCTGATGATACGTTTTTTTTTTTTTTGGTTTGTTTGTTTTTATACTTTCTATGGAAGCAGAATAATGACAATAGTTTTTGAAATATAAAGCATGCTGAATTCCACAAATCGAAAAAAAGATGCATTGCAATTAACAGTGCTTGCAAAAGAAATATAAAGAGAAAAACAAATAAATAATAGTTACCATAAACATCTTTTAAAATAAATAAATAAAAAGTGTCCGAGTTACGTCCGCCTTGCTCTGATGTCATGCTGACGTGTGCCAAAAAACTCTCGCGACGGCGAGGCGGCTGTGTCGGATTGAGCAGTCGAGCACAGTTGCTCTCCACCGACTGTGCTGATCAAAAGCATGATGGGAAACGACTGACTGACGACACAGCTTAATGCTCATTGGTTCAGACAACTGTGATGCTGCGTTCTCTGCTAAAATGTTTTTTTTTTTTATCTGATTTCATGTGATTGTGTATTTAAATTATGCTTGAATATTCCCAAACACTATGACAGTGCGATCTCTGTGTGAGATATGTGATTGTTGTCATATTTCTATAAAAATCTAAAATACATGTTTGTATTAAAGTAGAAATGGATGATAAATACGCCTTTCGTATGGGATTAAATAGCAAGCACTTTGGAGCAGGGCTACCACACGGATTCTGGGGCCCCTGGACAGCATATTCACTGGGGGGGTTTCTGATGGGGGAGGGAAGAACAAGGTGACAAGGTGGCGTGTTCCCGGTAGAGCCCTGCACGACCCGACCCCGTCTTTTTTTCCCCTTCTCCCAAATCAGATTATACTGTTTCAGCTATTAAAATAGTTCAGTTTTGTATGTAATGGCAAAGTGATTATAATTTCATTTCGTTTTTTTATAAAGTTAATTTAAAAAAAAAAATGTTTGGAGCATTTTCTTTGTTAGTTAAATAAGTCCTTTTTCTTTCTTAAAGTAATGACCAAGCGGCCAGCGGCAGACCGCAGGTTGATCATGGCCATGTTTGATCAATTTAGCCTTCTCAAATCATCAGGACTTGACTAAAATAAAATCTATAGATACACTAAAACAGTTCAAGCATATATCAATGTTTAAACGTTAAACCTAGATAAATGTGCGCTGTATCCAGTAGTTTGTGCGGAGAGCGGAAGCTAAAGCGCAGGACATGGAGGTGCCAGCGCAATCAATTGCATTTTTTTCAATGGAAACAACTTAATTTCTGCTCATAAAAGTAAGAGTAATACATCATTCGTAACTGTAAAGGGTCTACTTTTACTTGCGTGCACTCACAATATCAACAAAACATTTTATAAAATATCTAAAATAATTTTATAAAATAAAGAAAACAATGATGTGCTTTCTGCCGTCTCATCTTCAACAGGAGCGCTTCACAAAAATGAACCGAAAGTCAGCAAACACAGACATGATAAATATCTATAGAAACCTTTAAATTACTAAATGAAATAAATCAAATCGAAAACAAAAACTCTTTGATTATAATCCGTGAAGATGCACTTCTCTCTAAAGGCTCGTCTAATGAGGAGATGGCGAGTCAGGATCATCATCTTCATCTTTGCGACACTGACACAGAAAACACTAGTTTATTAATAAAATATCTCCTTACTATTTCCCCCGGACACATTCATGGTAATTACTTTTGCTGCCTCCATCATGGAGATCAGTCATTTCAAATAAAATAAAGTTATACACCTTATGGATATCTATATCACACTTTAACATTTTAATTAATATTTTAAAATGTTATCAAATTAAAATTTAACAACTTTTATTTTTGGCAAAGTTCTGCACTACAGAGGTAGGCTATGCTAAGTTAAAACAAACAAACATGATATTCCATAAAAATAATGTTTAAATAAATTCATTATTATAAAGAATATTATTATTGGTGTTATTATAACTTTGAAGTACGTTGTACAATGCTAATATATTTGTCATAGTTTCAAGTTAAATCAAACTTTTATTTTGACGGGCTGTAGTGATTCGTTGAGTTTCAGAGTGTATTTAACATTAGGCGCGTTCGACTTGAAGCAGCGCTGCGCAGAGTGGTCAGCGTATGACATCAAAGTACCGCGAGAGCAATTCGAATGCATTGGATCCGACTGCTTTCTTTGAATGCACCTATTGTTTTTTTCTCAAATAAAAATACACAGCAAAATCCCCGGTGTCAAATTAACACTGCTGGGTGTCTATATGGGTCCACACTATAGAGTGTTAAAAGTAACACTGAAGCAGTGTTGAAGTGAATGAGATAATTAAGTTATTAATTAAGTGATGATTGAGCATTAGTGATGAACACCTGCTGTTAAAAAGCAGAATCACTGAAGAGAAACACCAAGAACAGAAAAAAAAGAGAAACACAACCAGTGTTGGGTGTAACGCGTTACTAAGTAACGCGTTACTGTAATTAAATTACTTATCCACTGAAAAAGTAAAGTAAGGGATTACTGTTCATTTTTAGGTAATTTAATTACAGTTACTTAAAAAGTACTTGCGTTACATACAGTAAATAATTTCAACAGTTCTAAAATCAATATTGATTTTGAAATCTAAAATTACCGTCTAAAGATAAAATTGAATGCAGCCGCCGTCTCGTTCACTTTCAGATTTTCCTGATTCACAGAGAAACCTTAAATACTCAGAAAGACTAAAATCAATAAGACTACATAAGACTAAAATCAACAGAATCTAAAAAGCTTGACGTGTCTACTTTTAAATGATCGAATTCAAATCGAAAACAAATATTCCTGATTATGTAGGCTAATCCGTATGAAAGCGAGGTACAGTCTTTCCCGTATCTAAAAGCTTGAAATTTCTGCTTTTAAATGAAAGAATTCAAATAGAAAACGAATATTCCTGATTATGTAATCCATATGAAAGTGAGTTACAGTCTTTCCCGTATCTAAAAGCTTGAAGTGTCTACTTTTAAATGAACGAACTGAAATCGAAAACGAATATTCCTGATTATGTAATCCGTATGAAACTGAGGTACAGTCTTTCCCGTATCTGAGCTCATTATATGCAGTCACCTGCGCGCAAACGCCCACACCTAGATACAAAAAAAAAAAAAAAAAATCAAGATTCATCTAATTTTCATCATTTTTGAAAGAAGATGAGGAATTTACCTCATAAGAACAGCGCGATCTGACATGGCTTTATTCAGCAAAGAAGATCATTTCTGTCATTTATTACATTAGTTAACATGTTATTTTTACATAAACCTGTACGGATTTTACTAGTTGGGCTTTTCCTGAACATCTTGCCAAACTGAAATGTATTGTTTAACTTTTTGTTATTCAGATATTTTGCAGAGTATTTCTATTTGTTAACCAAAAAAGGTTACATTTTTTATAAAAAAGTTTAAGTATTACAGTTGTTTTAAAGCTAAAGGCTAAACCAGGGGTGCCCAATAGGTCGATCGCGAAGGCAATGCTGGTAGATCGGGCTTATGGTCAGTGGTTCTCAACCGGTGGGCGCGAGATAACTTAAAACTAAAATATAATATTCACTAATGTTATGACTAATATGTTAAATAATGTAAAAATATATAGCCTATAAATAAATAAATAAATAACAGAACCACCTCTCTGCATATTCTGTGATATTCTGTGTTCCGGAGTAGCAAACAGTAAGTTTCTCATCGCGCTGTATGAAATACAGATCGGCGGCTCAAAACTGCTGTATGAGCATATGATACGCAAACTACAGCTCTCGGTTGGATAAAGAAGCCAGTGTCACACTAGTGCCTAAAGTTTTGATAGACGACGATTGTAATCAAGGTAAAGATGATTAGAGTGACAGACAGGATCGCAGTATTAGGCGCTCATTGTGTCCGTTATTTGATTAAAGAACGAACCGCATGTGCACTCGGCGCACTGATCACTATAACATCATATTTCTGCTTGAATACAGCTCAGTATATTCACGTAGTTGAATACAGCGAGTGTTTTATAATGGATGCTCGCGTGTTTTGGAAAAGTTTGTGAGGATAAGTGGTGTTCATGTAAATATGGGCATCAAACGCTCCAAAAAGATTGTTCTGACAGAGGACCTGATGGCGTCAAGCTGCCGAGTTCAGAATATACATACTTTTACATACTTTTAAGTTGTATAGAATAACTGCAGTGACATTTTTGCGAAGCATGTTTGCAAAAAAGAACATGGAATGTTTAAATCCATCTTGAATTTGCTCTGTTTAAAAAAAAAAAAATGCAAATACAAAGGTTTTAGTGAATAAAAAAGTTTTGGCTTGCAGTATTGATTTGGAGAGGAGGGGGTCTTGGAGTAAAAAAAGGTTGAGAACCACTGCTTTAGGTAAATGCAGGCATGGTTCCATGGGGTAAGAATTGAACATTATTTTATTATTTTATTTTTTTATTAAAAATTAAATTAATGCAATATAAAGATACATTCCAACAAGCTTTTTTATTTAGGCCTATTTATTTCATATGCATTTTATTATTTATTTATTTTTCACTTGGTAGATCTAGGTGAGTTTCTCATTTGAAAAGTAGATCCCTACACAAAAAAGTGTGGGCACCCCTGGGCTAAACTATTCTATGTTTGACTCAAATTGAAAGAATAAAGAGTTTAATTTCTATTAAGGTTTATATGGATTTTAAGATGTAGCCTAATTAGCGATTTGAATAATTAAGTTACTTATTGAGTAACTAAGTTACTTTTCAGACAGAGTAATTAGTAATGTAATTTAAATACAATATTGATGAAGTAATTAGTAACTGTAATTAATTACTTTTTGAAAGTAACTTACCCAACACTGAACACAACTACAACTGAGTTCCAGTCACAGGCTTAGATGAAATCAACTGAAATAAATCTCAGAAGAGGAGGATTAAACAACTCCAAAAACAGCATCACCAGCTTCACTCATTACTAACCAGTTTTATTTTATTTCTGTCATACAAAACTTGTTATTGAGAACTTAGAGAGGTTTATTTTTGTATTTTATTGAATTTCATTTAAAGGTTACCATCATTGTGATCAGAGTTTGCTTTAGTTGGCTCTTTACCCTTGACTTTATGATGTTAATTTCTGGAAGACTGGTTGTAGGTTCAAACTTGAGAAGAACTGTTTTTAAAGTCTTGGAATGTGTCTTTGAATACTTATCTGTAACATTTGAATTGCTGCTTGGGCAAAACTTGGGTTGGGATGATTTACCAAGTAGGACACATTTCTGGAACTTATTTGAATATTTAGGGAGGACATTTTTAAATTTCTCTTTACAATATGTTGAGTATGGTTGATGCATCTCACTTAAGGCTTAGTGTGGCCCAGATAATGTATGTTTATGGTTTAATTGGTTCATTATTTGTTAAAATGTGGCTGTGCAGTGGCCTGATTACGGACCACTCCCAGATAGCAACATACTGTTGGCCCAGATCTGGCCCACATCTGGCACATGTGGAATGATGATCTGGCCCACATGTAGCTTGGAACAGAGGTGGAAAGTCCAGGGGCCAAAGAGTAAAAGTCCTGCCATATTTTTGTTCCACCCATGATCGCAGCAGCTGATTTCACCAGAGGAGGAAGCAAGTCATTCCTTTCAAGACACAAGCAAGTCTTCAAGTCATATCCGAAGTCCTCAAAGAGTTAAAGTTAATGAGATAATTAAGTGACTAATTAAATGATGATTGAGCATTAGTAATGAACACTTGATGCTAACAATCAACATCACTGAAGAAAAGAGAAACAAGAACTACAACTGACTTCAGCCACAGCCTTGGATGAAATCAACTGGAAGAAAAACAAACAAACAAACAAACAAAAAAAACATTGCCACCATAATTGTGGTCAGTGTTTGCTTTAGTTGGGCTCTTGAGTCTTTTAGTAAGTCAAAGAAATTTGCTTCTAAGCAATTGCAATGTTTCACAGCAAACATTTTTGCAATGCTGAATCAACCCTTGAAGTAGCAGATGAGTTTACGCTTTTAAAGAATGCGCATTCTTGGTTTAAATCTCTCTGGTTTTTTAGCATTTCTGTCACTGCTTTACTAGCACTTGATTATTAAAGAAGAAAAAACTCCAAAATAATACTTCAATAGTGAGAAAAAAAAAATTCTGTTTAGGATTAGGCTTTTAGACGTGAACATTTATCATATGATCCTCAACAGTGGTGACAATGATTATTCATACTGCATTGCATGATGGGAGTTTTTCATGCATTGCAGCATGAAGCATTTTGTTGATTGTCACCATTGTTGATATTCATATGCTGGTTCTTGATGTCTGTGTGTGTCTAAAAAGAAATTGAGCTCAAATTTTTATATGTGTTGCATAGATTTAAAATTAATTCACTGTAACTGTTAGAGAAACACTTTGCTTGCATTCTGTAGTGCCACAGGTTTGATTATGCAAAACTTAAAAATATAAATAAAAAAAAAGATATTTTGGATATAATTAAACCAGCTCATGGTGACTATCTGATCACTGTAGAGCACTGCCCTCTTGACTTCACAACACCACACGCATTGCTACAGACAGAGAACTAACACAGGAAGTCAAGGGTCAAGAGCCCAACTAAAGCAAACACTGATCTCCATGATGGTGGCATCATTTTAACCAATAAAACATCAACATCTGATCCTCTGTAATTTTCAGTAACAGGAGGTGTTCATCACTAATGCACAATCATCATTTAATTAGTCACTTAATTATCTCATTATCTCATTATCTCTTTAACTCTTTGAGGACTTGGGATATGACTTGAAGACTTGCTTGTGACTTGAAAGGAATGACTTGGTTTCTCCTCTGGTGAAATCAGCTGCTGAGTTCATGGGTGGAACAAAAATATGGCAGGACTTTTACTCTCTGGCCCCTGTACTTTCCACCTCTGGCGTGGAATGATGGCACTTGGGCGGACCGCTCCTGTTTGCCAGATCTGGGCCAAAAGCAGGCCATAGCAATG
This sequence comes from Tor tambroides, assembly GCA_021397915.2. Lineage (NCBI taxonomy): Eukaryota > Metazoa > Chordata > Actinopteri > Cypriniformes > Cyprinidae > Tor > Tor tambroides. The sequence goes on along the minus strand of JAFVLL020044076.1, from coordinate 186 downwards.
CCACATATCAGCCAAGAGCAAAGAAATAAACCACACTGGACCTTATCTGAGCCACAAAATCTTCATATATTATTTATAGAGTCCTCTCAGCTTGTCTAAGCTTGTTAACAAGCAAAATCACTGAAGGAAAGAAGAGAACAGAAAAAAGAGACAAACAGAAACTCAAGAACTACAACTGACTGCAGC
>JAFVLL020044075.1:60261-73493 GCA_021397915.2 Tor tambroides | reverse complement strand
GGAGAAAGCAAGAATAAGTAAAAAAGTAAATAAAAGCACAATCTAAGCGGAGCGACCTGGACGGCATCCGAACGCGGCGGCGCCATCTTGGTACTGCTGATGTTATTGCTGATATTTGGATAGCCATAGATATTCATTTATTATGATCTCCTTCACTTGCTTTCCCTCCCAGAATGGCTATACTCCACTGCACATAGCTGCCAAGAAGAACCAGATGGAGATAGCAACCACACTGCTCGAATATGGAGCTGATACCAATGCCACGACACGCCAGGGCATCAGTCCTCTCCACCTGGCGGCCCAGGAGGGCAATGTTGACATGGTCACGCTTCTGCTCGCCCGTGAAACTGCCATCAATCTGGGAAACAAGGTGAAAAAGATAGATGCTATTGCTCAATATTCTACAATATTACACTATTTTTAACTGTATGTGACATTTTCCTTTTGGGTAAGTTAAATATGTAACAGGAAATGATGTCCTCGCAACCTTAAAAACCCTTAGTTTTGACTTGTGCATATACTTTAACATGCTATTGAAAGTAGTAGCATAATTATTCACATTGTACTGAAAACAAAAACCAACATCCAATCAAAGCTTGACCATATTTATTGCTTAATACATGTATACATATATATATATATATATGATGCTCTTAAATTTGACTTTTAAATTTTTTGTGATCCAATAAATTCCTAATATATAAAATTAAGTTCTGCTCTACATAGTTATCTACTTGAATATTCAGTTGCACTTGAAAATGTCACATTACGGAACTAAACACATTACGGAAAATGTCACATTACAGAAGTAAAATGGGTTGTGGATGCCATTTCATGTTGACTTCAAGGTCACCAGTGTCAAATTATGTCTATAATCAGCTCAGTCATTAAGAAGTGTTACCTATGCTGATTAATGGATCCTTCATTTATGCATGATGTGTCACATCTGTTTGTTATGTCACTAAATTGGTTAATGAATATCTGTGTCAGAGTGGACTGACCCCTCTTCACTTGGCGGCTCAAGAGGACAAAGTCAATGTTTCAGAAGTGCTGGTTAATCACGGTGCTACAATCGACCCAGAGACTAAGGTAATGGCCTCACACACACAAAATGGGTTTCCATATTTTATGGGGAAATTCCATGTGCATAATGGTTTTCATATAGTACAGACTGTATTTTCTATACCCTTACCCTCACCCTTCCCCTAAACCTACCTCTCCCACAAAACGTCCTGCATTTTTAGATTTAAAAAAATATATAATTTTGTATAATTTATAGGCTTGTTTCCTCATGGGGACCCAAAAAATAAAATTCAGTATTTACTGGTGTTAATATACTTGTGAGGACATAACGTAGAGAATACCAGGACACACACACACACGCATATTACAGTGTAAAAGTTTGGTGTCAGTGATTTTTTTAAGTAATTAAAACTTTACAGTTTTAAGACATTTGTAATCTTACAAAAAAAAAATCCTGATTTGAATAAATGCAGTTCTTTTGAATTCTAATAAAAAATAAAAAAAAAATAACACTAGCTTCTCTAATCTTTTTGTATTCTATCTATTTATTTTCTTTTTATTTATTATACAATTAACAAAGGCAAAAAAGGCCTCTAACACTACCTAGCTCTATTCTTTTTCTATTATATCTGTTTTCATTGTATTTATTATATAATTTAAAAAAAGCTCTTGCTACGTGTACTGCGTTAAGCTAACTGAGATTTATTATAGCACTTACATATCATTGCTCTTTTGTTGATTTTGATTGCTTCCATTGTCCTCATTTGTAAGTCGCTTTGGATAAAATGACTAAATATAAATGTAATCATCAGGGATTTCACTGTTTTCAACTTTCATCATAAGTAATGTTTCTAGAGCAGAAAATCAACATATTAGAATGATTTTTGAAGGATCATGTGACACTGAAGACTGTAGTCCTGATGCTGACAATTCAGAAATCAATTACATTTTTAAATACATTGAAATATAAAATAGTTACTTGAAATTGTAATACTATTTCACAATTTTACTGTGATTTTTATCAAATAAATACACAGACGGACAGACAGACAGACAGTTAGAAAAACGGAAAGACAGACAGACAGATGGGTAGATAGATAGATGTGTGACACACACATCTGCACACGCTATCTCTGGCCAGTCCCTCATTGGTCAGTCAAACATCGAGTGTCCCCGGCTCAAGGTCGTTCAGCACGGCTCTCAGACTGTGAGAGAGTGAGTCAGACAGCAGCACACAGATCAATACTCTACAGCACAATGACCCACACAAAACACCCCCTCACTGAGTACAGGGAATGAGGCAGAGGAATGACAAAGAACAAGTGCATTACTACTCATGTGTGGCATTTTTATCAAGAAATTGATTTCAGTGGTGAATTAACACTTCTGCTGAGCCCTGCCCTCTTAGTTACTGTAGTACAGAAAAGGTAAAGCTTTATAGAACATCCCATAAGAATGATTTAGAGACTTTGAACTTGAACTTTTATATTCATATTATATTATAAAAACTATCCAAAAGTAATGACTAAATCTCTAAAAATGACTATGGGTTATCTAGTTTATGTGTGAAAATCCAATTAATACAGTTAGGTGTGATTGTGTTATTAGATATGTTAAATCATTCTTTGAATATTTCATGGCCTTGTTACGTGTGCATAATTCATGTGCTTGACTGGAAAAAGAAGTCTAAGAGTAATGTGTGTCTCTGTGTTCTGGTTCAGATGGGATATACGCCCCTGCATGTGGCCTGTCACTATGGCAATATAAAGATGGTGCACTTCCTGCTGAAGAACCAGGCTAAAGTCAATGCCAAAACTAAGGTAAAGCAGTTTGCAGGATGCTTGAGGCTTAGGAACTGCATTTCTTTAACCGTCTCTTGTTACAGAACAGTCTTTTCTGATTGCTGGTGGTCCAAAATACAGATTTAAACTCGGTTTGTCTCTCATGTTCAGAATGGATACACACCTCTTCATCAAGCAGCTCAGCAGGGTCACACACACATCATTAACCTTCTGCTGCAGCACGGAGCCTCTCCTAATGAGCTGACAGTGGTGAGTGTGTCACAACTGCACAAGCTCTTCCAAACAAGATGCACAAGTCATGTTAAGAAGAAGTTTGTTGTTACTTTTCTGAGCATTCAGACTTTTTTAAGGCTTGCATTGAAATAGCAGGCAGGAATTTTCTGGGAATTTTTCAATTTCAATCTTGCATAGGCATGCATTACTCACTTTTTTACTGAAGCAAATATAAAAATCAAGGTAATTCATTTTTATCTTCATTTTGTACATGTACCTGTGATTTCTCACCACTGCATTGATTTAGCCTTTTTTTTCTTTCAGAATTTTATGTATATTATATTATATTATATTATATAAAATTGTGTATGTAATAAATTGCATATAATAATTACTTAATATTCTAAAACATTCATTCATTCATTAATATTGTTCTTTTTCCTTTAACCTTCAGAATGGAAACACTGCCTTGGCTATTGCCAGGCGCCTGGGTTACATCTCTGTGGTTGACACGCTCAAAGTCGTGACAGAGGAGACACACACTGTGGTGAGGGACTTTGTGTCATCAACACATTCTATTCCACAGAATACCATACACCAGGTGTTATTGTGCTTTAATATAGTGGTTCTCAGACAGTGGATCACAACACAAAAGTTGGTAGCAGGTCTGTTCTGATAGAGTCACAGATAGCAGGGAAAAACAATGCTACATGCTAATAATGTAAGACATGCTTTATATTTGATGCAAAGCAAAATGAAGCCACATCAGCTAATCCCTTTTTTTTTGCTGTTTTTGCAGACGGTGACGGAGAAACATAAATTGAATGTTCCAGAAACAATGAATGAGGTTTTGGACATGTCAGATGATGAAGGTAAACAAGCTTTCATATGACTCTGGTCTGTTTTTGTCTTAATTTACGTTTATTTTTGTTCATTTACATAACATTTCTAACATTTTTCATTTAAATTACACAGTTCGTAGAGCCAATGTGCCTGAAATGCTCAATGAGGACTATATTTCAGATGTTGATGAAGGTATCTCTTATTTTGTGTGGTTTGTTCTTATAGCACCTGCTTGTTTCTTTCTTTTTTCACCTTTTCCAACTAACCAGATCTTCTTATTCAGTCTTATGGCTATCTCTTGCTGGCTTTGTATTAGTTGCTAGGCTACTCTTTATGAAAATGAAATTCTTCAATATGCAAATCTCTGTTGGCTTGCATATATTAAATCTGGGGTTTGCTATTCTAGTAACAACTGTATGCGTAATTACAATTTCATCCATTCTCTCTTTATAAATCCAGCCTCTAAGTGAAGGATAGTTTTCTTCAGAAGTCTTGGCTGTTCGATATTTCGACAAACGTTTCTTTGGCTCAGTTTGGTTCTGTTTTGCAGTCAGACCCCACAGAGCTTCAGTGTAAGCTAGAAGGATTGAATAGAAGTTTTCCAGTCAGTGCCATGAATGACAATTTTGTGTATCTGTTTATTTCATACTGTAACGTGATGGTTATAAATGCATTTAATACTTGATAAAATGCATATCAAGAAAAGGGTGCTAGGGTGTTGCTATGTGGTTGCTAGGGCATTGCTATGCAGTTTCTTACTTGCCCAGATCAAAAGAATCCACCTTCTAATCTCTATGATATTTTGGTCACATTACGTTGTTTATAGCTGTGCGTAACATGCTGTCTGAAACCTTCAACAGTCCTGACATGTGGTGAATATAGTTTATGCTTATGTGTAACAAGAATACAGCCCTCATTAAACCAGTGTGTGTGTGTGTGTGTGTGTGTGTGTTGTAGAGACTGGAACATGGTGTTTAATTACTGTAAACTGATATTCCTGCATACTCCCGAGGCATAACTGACATAACTCACATGGCTTCTTATTTACATATTACACCCCTGTGCCCAGAATACACATGGTCACATGAATATAATCTCAACATTCTGTCATTTATTTCCTGTATGATGGTGTATCCTTTAGATTATCTTTTAGTTGGGTTACTAAAAAATTTGATGAGTCAGTTCTGCTCACAACGCCAGTTGGCAACTGAATACAAACGTCTGTTTGGCATAAAACCTTTTGCCGTTGCTGACGCTGCTCGCTTTTTCCATCTGATTCTCTGGCTCTCTCTTTGGCAGTGTGAAAGAGCTCAGCTCTGTTTATCCGGGCGTGAGGTGCAGTACTAATAACTCAGATCCCAGGCAAACAGCACCAGTATCTTACATTTAAAGTCCATGTTTATGTTTTCTTTAGCACATGCTTTTATCTATCAACAGAAAATCAAAATTGAACATATTTATTTTGTTAATACACATTTTCTTGATCTTATTGAGCATGAGCTTTTGCAGCGTTTATTCTAAATAATTTTTTCCATGCACAGTTTTTTCATAATCTTGAATCAAGGTGTTTAGCGTTCTTTTCACTCAGATATGTGACCCTGGAGCACAAAACCAGTCTTAAGTCGCTGGAGTATATTTGTAGCAATAGCCAAAAATACATTGTATGGGTCAAAATGATTGATTTTTCTTTTATGCCAAAAATCATTAGGATATTAAGTAAAGATCATGTTCCATGAAGATATTTGGTAAATTTCCTACCGTATATATATATCAAAACTTAATTTTTGATTAGTATCATGCATTGCTAGGAACTTCATTTGGACAACTTTAAAGGTGATTTTCTCAGTATTTTGATTTTTTTGCACCCTCAGATTCCAGATTTTCAAATAGTTGTATCTCGGCCAAATATTGTCCTATCCTAACAAACCATACATCAATGGAAAGATGATTTATTCAGTTTCAGATTGACCCTTGTGACTGGTTTTGTAGTCCAGGGTCACATATTATGACTGAACCACTCATTTATAAAGCTCATTTATTTAGTTTTCAGATGATGTAGAAACCTCAATTTCGAAAAATTGACACTTATGACTGGTTTTGTGGTCCAGGGTCACATATGTCACAATTCATAGTTTTCTAACATCTGTAGAACTGCAGCACATTTTCCCAGGTGTTTCAAGCCACGAATATTTAGATCACATCTCAAAAGAAGAAAGACAATGATATCTGAACAAACTGCAAGTTTTGGGCACTTGTGATCCATATGCAGCACCTGCTGCACTATTTCAATCACTTTTCTATGGGAAAATGCGTGAAGCTGTGTGCCTTGCATTCTTACTGTATTCTGGATTCACCTAATTTTTTGAGTCTTTTTCTCTGATTCAATAAAATAATCTTTTTTTTTTATTTTTGTGAATCAGACTACCCCGGTCATGGTCGTTGGTTTTTGCGTGCAACCTAGAAGGGTATTAAAATAACACTATAAAATAAGATAAAATGGGTTAAAACTAGATCAGATGAGTTGCTGATGAGTTGGAAATCTCTCAAATTTGTATTCTACATTAACATGTTTAAATTTACAGTGAAACAAAAGTAGTAAGATCTTCCATATTTTGACGTACATCCAAGTGTAATGGATTATAGAAGGACAAAAATTGTAGGATGGGGACTTGGTTCTATTTATCAGTTGTTGATTGGATTTTCAGATGTGGGCATGGCGCTCAAAAGTGGAGGGAGGATGAACATGAGCATAAGTGGTCTAATTGATTGGAGATTGATTTTTCATACGTAACCAGAGAGAAGTCAGTAATTTTCACTGGAATGTCCAGTTATGACGACGACATACATTCTGAGGTTAAAAAAAATACAATTAAAAATGTAACATATAAACAAATGAATTTTCACAATAATCTCTATAATATGCATTTAGAAAATAGTGATTTTTCATTTCAGGCCAACTTTAAAATTGCGGGGATTATTAACAGGTGTCGCAATGTGTTCAGTGATTCCCGAACGGAACAGGATTGTGAGTTCCTGGAGTTTGTACTCTTGCAGCTCAAGCACGCTGTTCCCAGGGGGCTGCGGTCAGGTGGCAGGCGGTCTTTTTCTGTTGGTCTCCCTCCTTTTTTACTATTTGTTCTGCTGCCTGTAGAAGGGCTCTTTTGTTGTCCCTCTGTTGAACAGGGTCTGATTACACAGAGCACCTCAGCACCAGCACAAATTAGCATAGAAATACGCCCCCTTCCACTTCCATTGTGTCCCACCCCAGCTGGAGGCTCCTGGGGCATGAGGAATGCCGAGATCCGATCACCACACTCGCTCTGAAACTGCCTCAAGTGTTACCTCGCTCCTGTGATGACCTCACACGAATCAGACTCGCGCCGGCCCCTTGCCATTTGAACGTCCTGTCAGGCCGCGGCAGAGGGGTTTATGTGTGTGTGTGTGTGTGTGTGTGTGCAGACAGAGGCAACTGGATCGTTTCAGACACTGTGGACAGGGCCGTAGTGGACATGTGGAAGTAATCGTGCCGTTTGGAGTTTACTGGATTGAGGAAGTTTGGCTTCTGGGAGGGAAAGAGGACAAAGAGGACCTGTAAATATTTTTAAAGCTGGTGTGAAGATGAAGGATGGATTTGGCTGGTCAGTGTAAGAGATCTTGTTCATCACGAATGGCTATTTCTGATTTGATCACTCTGTTCAAAAGCACACAACAACGATAGTTTTAGAAGTGGTAGGGAAGCCGAAGTGTGAGAAAGATGATATCTGTGTTTGTGTGTTTGAGTTTACTTGCAAAACTGTGACCAGAAGTTTGCTTTAACCTTTTCGGGATATCTTTAATTTAAGTAAATGTTCCTTTTAAGGCTGTAAAATGAAATGTTTTGCTGACCTGTTAGCTTGTGGTAGTATTCAGAGTGCTAGTGAATTGCTTTATTGTGTAAGAGGCACAACAGATTTGGGTTTCTTTTTAGGACATTTCACAATTTAATCATTGTGTGTGTTTGCATGAAAGAGAGTGAAAAGTTGCAGTTCATTGGGGCTGATTTTGGAGGGAGGTAGTTGCCTGGGTGAATAGCAGTGGAGTGGAGGGGGTGGGGGGGAGCATGGAGGAATGCTGTGTTCCCCAATCTCTATCCTAATCTGCATTCACAGCATAGCTGAATGTGGCCCAATTATGGTTTTTATGTAAACATTATGTGACGGAGCTGTTTTGTGAATGACAATGTGAACAGAAAACTGATTATGTTGATTCTGGGCCACTTCCAAAAGTGGAAATAAATCTGATTCAAAACTGATCATACATTCTGGCTAGAATTGGTTCTAAATCTTTAACCTTAAATGTTTATTAATTTATGAATTTAGTTTAGCCCAAACAGACATTCGACATTCAAAAGAACAAATAGACATTCAGACTTTTTTTTGGTTTGTGTATAATTTAAGCTATAAAGTACAAAAAATGGTAGCTAAAAATGGTAACATGTAAATTAACTGGTTTTATTAAAGTCAAAAATATCATTTAAAATTATTATTTACATTATTTAACTGAACCAAGCTATATTCATTGATTTATACATACAAAACACATTTTAATGGGTGAGATTATTTTTTACAACTTTTTACAATGTATACTATTTTTTTCTTTCTTTTTTAACTGAATGTTTTTTAAGGAAATTTAGGATTAAATGTTTTGCCATTTTTGCAATGTTAGGTATATACTGTAAATGTTTTCTTTTTTTGTTGAAGTTGTAAAAAAAACAAGATTATTGGTGTAGGGTTTTGCAAGAGTGTTCTATTTTACAATATTAGTTTTTCTACTACAAAACATCACTTTTAATTCAATGTGTTACTTGCCCTTTCTTTGAAATTGTTTGCGAAATTTTTGTCAGTGTACAAAATGGGATGACAACAATTTGCATGCTCAAATTTTTTTTGCAGTCATTTGCATATTGTATTGAAATGGTCTTTTTGTGTTATAGTATTATAGATGCCTTTAGATCAAATAATTTTTTAGTTTTATTATGTATTATACAGAAACCTATAAATATTTTTTCTTAAATCTTGTAATCTTGTTGTAATTTTGTAATATGTTTATATAAATGTAAATATATATTTACATATATTTATACTGTATTTATTAGAAATGATTAATATATATTTATAGATTGAGTATATATTTTATTATTATAAGTATTAGTATTAGCATGTAGGTCATGTGAAAAGTCTCATCAAAATTCATAAAATCATAATTGGGTGCTTTTTCTTGCAGCGCGACTGTTGCCTTCCTCTTCCTTTCTCTGCATTCTAGTCTTCCTCTCTCTGTTTCTGTGACCCACTTCACTGCTGCTCTGCTGTAGTGTCCATTAACTGCAGCGTCTGAGGATGGATGGCCTGTTTGAATCTATCTTGTCAGAGATGCATATTAAAAACAGATTTATGGTCACCATGGGCGAGCTGCAACATATGGTCTTGATGTTCTCTAAGTGCCTTGCTTACATTTCCCGACTTATAATAATATAATATAAACAAAAACTGCATGAATCTGCAGCTATGAAAGAGTTGGGGAAGTGTGCCAGTGACTGTTGCGGGATTGTGGGATTGGTGTGGGGCATTTTGGTCGAATCCTGCCATTCATTCTTAACGCCAACATGAAATCAAAATGTACCCCAATTATTTCGTCTCACTCCCCATGATTCATTGGTGCACATTTTTCCAAAGAAAAATGGAAAACATGACGGAAGTCAAATGGGCTTTGAATGTCATTCATGTTGACTTTATAGGGTCAGTGTCTCTCTGAAGGGTGTAGTAATTCTTTCTTTTGCTGACAGGTGAGGATGCGATGACAGGAGACACGGACAAGTACCTGGGACCGCAAGACCTGCGAGAGCTCGGAGACGACTCTCTCCCTCAGGAAGGATACGTGGGATTCAGTGTCGGAGCCCGTACGGCCAGGTAACATACCCTCATCACATGCAGAAAGGGACGTCTAAACAGCTCTTTACATTATTGTGAAAATTACACTTCATTCGTTACTGTTTTCAGCATGATATACATCATGGAAAGCTGTAGGTGCTGCAGCGCTCAAAAAAATTTTAGGCCTAAATTTATGATTTATGAATTATATTGTTTTAACAAATAAACTTAACGTGATGCTTATTTGTCAGTCATACGTGAATAAAACAGGTAGGATTTCATAAATAGTAATAATAATAATAATAAAATGAATTTATTTTAAAAACACAATAACCAGGTTTGTATATTTATCATGAATGAATCAATTTCTTTAAATCTCATAAATTTTAACTAATTAAATATTTCTTGTTAGCCATATTTTAATCATGTTCATGCTTTTTAACTGAATAAATGTAATTGTAAATGTAATTTAAATGTAACAGCCTTTAAAGTTGTCCAAATGAAGTTCTTAGCCATGCATATTTACTAATCAAAAATTGAGTTTTAATATATTTAGAGTAGGAAATTTACAAAATATCTTCATGGAACATGATCTTTACTTAATATCCTAATGATTTTTGGCATAAAAGAAAAACTGATCATTTTGACCCATACAGTGTATTTTTGGCTATTGCTACAAATATACCCCAGCGACTTAAGACTGGTTTTGTGGTCCAGGGTCACAAGTATTAATAATAAACTGATCGTTTTATTTATTTATTTATTTTTTGTGAATGCAGATTCACAAATATGCATCACACAGTTTATTTCATTTCTTGTAATAGAAATTATGGAAATTATATATGCAATTTTAATACATAAATTTAGGTCTAAATATTTTTTAACTGTAAAAGGTTTTAGGTTCATACCCCACAATTTCTGAGTTTTGACAACTGAGTCATACTCTTAACATCAGTATATCTAGAAGAATCATGCTGTATGTAAGTATCAGTACTAATTCCCTACTAATATAGTTTAGGATTAATAAACATACATTAGGTATTTGGACGACAGCATTTCACAATATCTGGACTGTTGGACCAGGTTAACAAACCACATAAGATAAGACGTTAGACCATTTAAAGGGACAGTTGCTTGTCCTCATGTTGTTCCTGACCCATGTGACTAGTTTTTTCCCCTGTAAAACAAAATTAGATGTCTTGAAGAATGTTCACTCACAATAACTATCATCTAAAAGATCTGGTTTCTGAATGGAGAGTATTCATGGCCGCAGCACCCAGCTGTTAGTTCCCGATTCCTGTCTTATCTAGAGGATGTACACTCTTTATTTACATAGTGTGTTGGCCGCCTGCTGTCATCATTTGATTCAGTACCATGTGCTGTTGAGTGAGAAGGCTGTAGCTAATGTTTAACCTACATGTAACTCGCTTCAGGGGATTTTCCCTCCAACAAACAGAAGTTTGACTGCATTCAATAATTGAAATGGTTGAGTGAGATTTCACAGTACTGTACACGCAAGCCACAAAAAAGGAAATTACAGTCTGTTCAATAACAGCATTTGTCACTGAGAGGACACTTTTTATCTAATGACTTAACCTTATGGTGTAAAAGCGGATTTTGTTTTGAAAGTAAATTATGTCTCAGTGAAAACAAGAATCATGTGATAGAAATGTTCGTTTGGATGTTGCCATGTGACTCTCTTTTTGCTTTATTCTTTAAAGGAGTCATACCAGGTTTTTTAAGGCATTCATCATATTGATTTTTGACTGGTATTTTTCATTTATTGTATTGATCATTTATTATGATTTATTATTATGTTTTATTATTTATGATTATTTATTACATTTATCAGCATCGTCCAGTATTGGATATTTATTGCCCAATATTAAAAGCCTATATTTAATTAATCATGGGCATTGAGTAATCAAAATGTTAACTTTTTTTAAATTTTTTATTACATTTCTAATATCTTACTATTCTTTTTCCTATTATTTATATTTTTTTCATTCAGAAAATGATTCATTGTAGTTTTAGTGTGTTTATCATTTGATTTTTAAGATAAAGTAGTATAAATTAAAGTAGTATAAGTAGCAAGAAGATAATTAGATAATTATCAGCCTATCACTATTGGCTATTGTCCCTCCCTTATACATACGTATTGTATAAATGCTTTATGAAGTAAATTGGCCATTCTTTGTGTCTGTTCCTTTAAGAAACGCTCTCTTCGGGTGTGAAATGAGACACAGCACATTGCATTTACTCATCTCATGGGAGTCATGGGATTCTGGCACAGGACCTGGAGTTTTGCAAGGAATAACAAATGTAGCAGCACCATAAACATAACTGTATATGATCATAAAGGCACAAGTGTTGGGGAAGTGAGGTTCAGTTGTCATACAGAGAATTGCTTGAGATGTAGACATATGATAACTTAGTAATAACCTCTTTAGTGTTTAGGGTATCCTGTCTGTGTTCTTTTCTTTAAATATGCCAAATATCACGTCCTAGTGGATTAAAGAGTAAAAGAGGAGTAAAGCCTCTGCTAATTAGTGTGTGTAAGAGTACAGCACAATGCAGCCCCAGACATGAGAGTTTGTCTCATTCAGCCACTGCATTTCTGATTTGTTGCCTTCAATTTCCTCTGTTCTTCCTCTTCCATTCCAAACAATCACCATAGTCCTAAAGTCAGGTAAGAGGGCATGATGCTTCCGACCCTTCCCATCCTATATCCCGAGTCATTCAGAAACCATGGAACGTTGTCGTGTACCGTGCTTTGTACATTGTTTTTCATTTGATGAAGTATACACATTCTTGCTGTCTGTGAACTATGGTTTCATTTCGATTTTAGGTTTGGTGTGTGAACCCGATTTGTCAAGTTTTTCTTTTTCTTTTCAGGTTTGATTGTCGTAAACATTTGAGTTTTTGTCCCCTTGAGTCCAGTTACTGTACAAAATAGTTTCTTAATGTAGCTTCCAGGGATGCATGAAGAGCCTCATCAGCCGAATCAAATTTCATCCATTTAAATCTGCAAACTCACAGACTCACAGTACACGCTCACAAGAAACAGATTCTCCTTTGGCAGTCAGGCAGCGCCAGATTTTGCTGTGATATTGATTTCTGATTGGGCACAGCCTTTGGAAAGAGCACTCGCATGTTAGCTCAGTCTGCATTAATGCACCTGGCCTTACTGCAAATAGAAATGAAGTCAAGAAAATACTGCGAATAGAAATGAGTCAAGATACAATAAACAACTTCCAGATCTGTTTTAGCTTCAGTACAGTTTTATATAATTGTCCATTTGCTAGCTCCACTCCATTATTTGCTGTTACTCTCAACATTTTTATTTTATTTTTTTGATCAAATGTGCTCAAAGAGCAGTAAAAAAAAATGACTGGATGGTATTCTAATATGCTGGAATGAATTGCAATGTTGCACAGCATTATAA
>JAFVLL020044075.1:0-60161 GCA_021397915.2 Tor tambroides | reverse complement strand
ATGTGTGTGTACTTCTAACATGTTTGGTTGGTAAAATAAATGTTGTAAATTCAAATCAGAGCATCTTCCGTGTCTGGAATGGATGTATTCTTGAGCCTATAAGGTAACAATAATATAATAAGATAACCTTGTTTGAAATGGGTTTGGCTAAAAGAGAATTTTGGTTTCGTCTATACTACTAGGTATTTATACTATATTGACTGGGTTAAATAGAATTGCATTACTAAAAAGAGACTAAAATACAATTTTTTTTTATTGACTAAAACTAGACAATCAGTTTTCGTCAACTAAAACTAGATGAAGATAGTCATGGATAATTCTGACTAAAATAAGACTAAAATGCTCAGACTTTTAGTTGACTAAAACTTGACTAGACTAAAAAGCGTATGAACGTGACTAAAACTAATAAAAACTAAAATGACAGCTTCACACAAAGACTAGACTAAAACTAAAATTAAAACAGGCCACCAAAAACAACATTATTTGTCACCACTCCCATGCCACAGCCAGAGCCAATTCCCAGGATGGTTACCATGCTCTAGTTAGAGTCAGCACTCAAGATGGCCGTGTCACAGCCAGAGTCAACATTCAAAATGGCTGCCATATCAAGGTCAGCTCCCAAGATGGCCGCAATGTCACAGCCAGAGTCAACACCCAAGATAGCTGCCAGGCCACAGCTGGAGCCTCCACCTGCCAGAACTGCTGCTTCACCTCCCACCTCATCGGCCAGAGTTGCCACTTCACCTGTCTGGTTCGCCACGCCAGAGCCTCCAGCTGTTATGAAAGCCACGTCAAGGTCTTCAGCCACCATGGACAACACGCCAGAGTTTCCAGTCGTCATGGACGTCAAACCAGAGTTCCCTGTTGTCAGCAGTGTTGTATTTGGAGACAATGCTTTCTTTGGGCGTTTGAGGCTGGCTTCCAGTTTGGCAGACCCACCATTGAGGTCGGTGAGAGCAGCTGGCATCCCAAGGCCTTCAGCAGTGGAGATTATAGAGGTGGTTCCTCTGTCCGCAGTGCTTCCAGTCATGGCAGTGGCCATGTTGTGTGTCTGGGCAGTACACTGTACTCTTACTCTGGAGCCAAGTCCAGTTCAAGTCTCTGTTCCTGAGCCAAGTCCAGTCTGAGAATCCATTCCGGAACCAAGTCAAGTTCAAGTCTGTAGTCCTGAGTCGAATCCAGTTCAGGAATTCGTTCCAGAAAAGATTCCAATTCAAGAATCCATTCTGGAGCCAAGTCCAGTCCAAGACTTTGTTTCAGAACCAAGTCCGGTGACGGAACTCAATCCAGACCCAGTTTCACTCTGGCCACCAATCCAGCCGGATCCACCTAAGCCACCATGTGCTCCACCAGCCCCGCCCAGACCAACATCTGTCTCATCTGCGCCACCTTCTGGTCAAGCAGCTCAATTAGCTTTACTTCTGGCCTCAATCTGGTCTCTGCCTTCTCCTTCGCTGACTCCACCATGGCCACCGCCTTCAGTTCAATCAGCTCCACCTCTGGCTTCACTCTGGTCCCTGCCCTCTGATCCGCTGATTCCTCCATGGCCACTGCCTTTAATTCTGTCAGCTTCAGCTCTGGTACTGATCTGGTCTCGACCCTCTGCTCAGCAGGTTCATCTGTGGCCTTCACCCTCTGTTCTGCCTCTGCCTTCTGTGCCTCTCCACGGTCCTGGCCCTCCTTCCCTCCCCCTGTGTCCACCTCCTGTACCACCACCCTCCTGGACTTTGATAGTGTAGGGCGTCTGGAATCCGCCTTAGAGGGGGGGCTATGTCACGCCCGGTTGCTTGCGCCACAGTGAGGCATTAGAGGGCGTTCCTGAGTTGTGTTTCTGCCTGTTCTGGTCATGGACTCCATTTCCCATCATGCTATGTTTTCATTAGTGTCTGCCTGGTTCAGATGTGTTCCATTTCCTGTTTGGTCCTGTGTTTTGTGTATATTAAGCCACGGTTTGCCATTGTCTGGGTGAGTTGATAAGTGTTACCTCATGTATTTCTTGTGACCCTTTCTTGGTTCTATCATGTATTTTGGACGTATATCTCTGTGGATTATCATTAAAGGACCTTAAACTGCATTTGGACCCGCTGCCTGTTGCCTATTTGTGCTTATTCGTAACAGATACAATGCATGTCTGTGGTATATCTTGTTTCAGAAATGTATTTTATTTCAGATAGGCTAATGTTGATGTGGTTTCAATGAATCAAAATAGATCATACTTTGATCATACTCCCTATTAAACTGATCCACTTTGTGCTGTTTAGTGAGTCCTGGTGCTATTTTCTATGGTCCATTCCACTCGTGTGTGTGTTGTTGTGTGTTTTTTAAAACAAGGTTGTTTGATTGCATCCATCCCACAAGATCGCTACCATTTTGCTTTGTATGTGACTTCCCTTGTGATGGGATGTTGATTTATTTCTGTTTGGTTTAATGGAGAAAACAGCCCCCTCCCTCAAGCTGCAGTTGTGTTTGTAATGAATCAGTAAATGAATTCAGTTATGAATAAATTGAGTATGTGAGCTGCGTTCTGCTGACAAATGTTGTATCACTCAGACAGGAGGCTGACTGATTATTCCATAAAACTAATCACTATGCAGATGTGTCTTGCCCTTTACTTTACAATGAACAAGCCCAACCCAAAGAACTACTGAGAAATTATTTTTGAATAGTCATAATTGAAAACTAAATGTGCTTCGTTAGGTTCCTTTGTTAGGACCTCAAAGGTCTTTTGTTACAGCCCATTTTGTTTGAAGAGTTTGAAGCCTATTACTATTGTACAGTAGAATGTACTTAAGAATTTTAAGCAATATAATACAATATGCATGTTTTTTAAATAGTAAACCTCTCTTTTGCAGCACTTTGTTTGTCAAAAAGTAAAAGTAATTGTGCAAATTTCATTTGATTACGTTTTAAAACATTAAATTAAACCTTTATGCATTAATTTAACTGTTTTTAATAAATTAATATTAAATCATAAAACAGTGAACCCAGAAAAATGAAAGCAGACAGCACATTTTATTACAATTTTTGTATTATATTACAGTTGTAAAACGATTTATTACAAAAAAGATTTTTTCGTAGTTTTTGAATTGTTAATTAGACATCCTTTTTGTTTATTAAAATTTAATTAAACCATTAAAATAGAATCTAGAAAAATGAACACAGAAAACATAAAATATAAAACAACTGAACGGTGGGGCATTACAGTGAATATACAAACACAACATTAATAAGCATTTTAAATCTACACCACTGAATGCTTCAACATTGCTTGTGGGCTGTTATAATTTTTAAACATCCGATCACAAATGAAATGGTAAAAAAAACAAAAAAACATCATTTTAGTTTGAC
The DNA here is from genome assembly GCA_021397915.2 of Tor tambroides. Classification (NCBI taxonomy): domain Eukaryota; kingdom Metazoa; phylum Chordata; class Actinopteri; order Cypriniformes; family Cyprinidae; genus Tor; species Tor tambroides. The sequence continues at coordinate 56,813 of JAFVLL020044075.1, read as the reverse complement.
AAGCAATCTGCTTTCTTGCAAAAATTAACAAATCCCTGTCAGTGCGAACAACTAATGCAAACTAATGCAGTGTGTGAAATGATTTGTGAACGCCTCTAGCTCATCATGAAACATCTCAGAGTTAAGTTCGGATAGCTAGATAGATATCCCAACACTAATACACAGCAGTTCATCATTGGCATAAATCATGCATCCTGACACATTTAGTGTTAGCATTTATCACACAGCAGTGTTAAATCATGGCTTGAACGTAAATCAGTGTTTACTAAATGTTTTCTGTGTGAAATGCTTTACATCTTCACTCTGAACATTTTAGCTGACCAAATCAAAGTCGGTGATGGGTTTGCAATTCTTGCACATTAAAGAAAGGTCATCTCATCCATCATCATAGCTCACCAACCTGCCATGCTGACAGAGGATTTTGCTAGCAGTATGCTTTTATATTTTCATTACATGGAATATATTACAAAATGTTTTTATGGAACAGCATGATGTTGACATCATGTCTATTATTAAGGAACATCTGATGATGCTTAGGATCATGTGGAGTTGCTGCATGTGTGATGTATTAGTTTTTGGTGTTTGTTCTCATTATGTTATTGAGCACAGGGCTTTCATTTCCACATTGCGCAGTGAATAAAGGTCCACGGACCAGATTGGGGCTCACCTACACTCATGCTGAAACATAGTTTGAAACATCTGTCAGATTACATGGATAACAAGACATCTCTTCTCTCTAGTTAAGACAGGAAATATACAGGCTTTACATTAAAGACCTTGTGTAATGGCTTGGCAAGTGCAGTTCCCTTTTCTGTGTTGATATATTTTCTACTGAAACAGGAAGTTTATTTTGTAAAGACATTAGAGATTATAATAAAAAAGTTATACTTTAATTTCTCAAACACACACACGCACACGCACACCCACAAACACACACAAAAAACATTTATACATAGTAAAAGATTTTTTATTATACAGACAATAAGTAATCAACATATTTTCTATAGAGAGGAGCCAAATGTTACTTGATGCAGTTCAATATACGAATTTTTGGACTTTTTTCAACTTCATTTCACCATAAAAGTTAAATTAGCTATAATATGAAAGTAGAATTTTCACTTAAGATAAAACTAAACACGTTTTGTTAGTCAGTGTTCAATTTAGTTTACTTACAAGAAGGACTTGAATGTTTATTGTGATGTCTTTTTAAAATATGCATCATATTGAAAGAAAGAAAGAAAAAAAGAAAGAAAGAAAAACTCACAACAATTCCTGCTGTTAGTAAAGCTAATCATTATGTGTTTGGTCCAGGTTTAAACTGGAAACCATGATTTTTGATTAGACCATTATAAAAATGCACTTTAAATAAATGACATTCATTTTGCTTTTATTACTAATTGTGTCATTTTCATTCTGGAGAGAGCATTTGATTGAACAAAACAATAGGTTACACTCATGTTCTCACAAGATGCAAAATGAGCCAATGCTTTTAAGTTTGTTTCCCAGAAGAGACTATTTATGTCTAAATCTATTTATTGCTTTTTTAGCTTAACTTTTTTGTCGTCCAGTAAAACTCAGCCTTGACCACAGCAACTCTCAGCAGCTATTTTCTAGCTGTGGTAATAAAAGATTCCCCCAGTGTCCCACTGTGTGATTGTGATAGACATAAAATACTAGACAAGCATCACTGAGAGGCTGCCAAGTATTACAGTGTGGGAATGTGCTGAGGAAGGACAATGAATTGATGGTGTTTTCCACGACTCCATTGACCGCAGAGCAGAGTTTCCCTCCGATAACACAGCTGTCACTGGATATGTTTGTTCTGTGTATGTAATAATTGTTCAGGTTAGTAAGGCATATGGTATACTCCAGATCAACTAAACTTCAACATTTCCTAGTTTCAGAAATGCAGCATAAAAACCTGAAAATTGGTTAAAAAATAAAATAAATATTATGACACTAATTTTGGATCAGTGATTATGAAGAAGAAAAGGTGGTTATTAAAAAAATCTGTAGTTTTGGACCCAGAATTTTGAGTAAATCTCATCAAAACTGGTCTCATTTCGTATTAAAAAAAAAAAAAAAAAAAAAAAATATATATATATATATATATATATATATATATATATATGTATAAAATCTAAATATAATATATATATATATATATATATATATATATATAAAATTCATTAATTTTTTAATTAATAGATCAACTCTATCTGATCAAAACAGCAGGCCACTAAAAATTTAAGAATTTTATGTATATATATATATATATATATATATATATTAATTTTTTTATTACTATATGCATTTTTTTAATGAATAGATCAACTTTATCTGATCAGAACAGCAGGCCACTGCTATGTTTAAACGGCCTGTCTTGTGTACAACCAGATTGGTTACAGCAGTTTCATCTCTAACTGGATGGATGGTTATTCTGTAGTATTACTTAACAGAAGGAAACTTGTGCAACACAGATCAGTCCCCTCCCCCAATGTCAGTTGCAATTTTTCAACCCCACCCAAAATGACTTTTGTTTTCTAAAAGTTGCAACAGTTTTGCAAGTCACAGTGGATGACTTGTCTCTAGTTGGTAAATTTCTTTTTTTTTCTTAGCTTAGTTATTATTATTTTTTAAATTCAGTGTACATGCTTTTCTTTATTTCTAAGTATGAACTGTTTGTCTTTGCAGAAAGGATTCACTCCCTTGCATGTTGCAGCCAAATACGGGAAGATTGAAGTTGCTAAATTACTGCTACAGAAGCGAGCACCACCTGACGCAGCTGGAAAGGTAAAAGTGTTCATTTGCAATAATGGTTATAGGTTGATGATTACTACCTGTAATACAAGATTTATAGTATGAGTGTATATCATCACGGCCATTCTTCGGGTTCTGGTATGGTAACATGACCACGGTAAGAAATGAAGTATTCATTTTCTTTTCTAAGCATCTGTTGAAAGGGGTTTTGGATGAGAGACATGGGCATTGGACAGATGTAATCGAAATTCTTTGTGTAATGGCTAAAAATGGTTACGTCTGTTTCCCAACTCAGATTACGGACAATTAAATTTAACACAAAGAAGAAATAGCATGCTTATGCTGGCTAATCTGCAATCTGACATACATTACAGACAGATGTATACTCATTAATGAACGTTGATTATCATATAGTTCACACTTAAAGTAAACTCTCATTCCAACTCTCATGCATTTGCATGTGTATGAGTGGAATTGAATGTAACACAAAATCAAGTGTGACTGAACCATTAAAACCATAAAAAAAGAAATTAAAAGCAGTTATATGCATTTAAAACATTGATTTCATAGGGCCTTTAATACATATAAACAAAATCATGTGCTTAATGTTAATATTTTGTAGAACTGCTTATAAATACACATTCCTAGTATCATTAAAAATGTAGTCACTGCAATGTAAAATGTTTTAAAAATTATATAAGCACACTTATGTTGCAGATATCATCTGTAAATCCATGCATTTTATTTCTTAAGTTCTGTATTCAACGTCTTTTAACTAGTAAACATCTTTAAAGAAGTTGCTTTACATGTATCATAAATGTAAAACCATCCGCTGAATGTCTTTATATCTGCTGACAGCTAGTGAATGCTTTAAAAATGACATCTTCCAGACGAGAGGCGTTTGTATGCTATCAGGATACATACTATCATTTTCCAGTTCCAGAGGTTTCATTCACTAATGTGTTCTGGCTAAATTTACTCTCCTGCAATGTCCAAATGTAAAAGCTGATTGACTTATGATGGCACCTGTTTCACACACCCCACCTTTGAGCTCTTGGCCAATAATAGCTGTATATCTATGTGTGTATGTATGTGTTTTTAGAGTGGACTAACACCACTGCATGTTGCTGCACACTACGATAACCAGAAAGTGGCCCTCCTTCTTTTGGACCAAGGAGCGTCTCCGCACGCTGCAGCGAAGGTATCAGGAAACCCTTACAAACCGCAGTTTCTCAACTAGTACACACAAATCTCATCCAAAGGCAACCACACACACCCACACACACAAATGATGAAGAAACATGGCTGCAAACCAAACGGCTGCACACATGCTCACACAAAACCACCTCCACCCCACATTCTTGATCATTTTCGTCATTTCACTTCTAGTCCACCCACTGTAACCACAGAGGATGGTAATCTTGTACACATTTCATTGCTTTGAAAAAAGGAAGTTCTTGAAAACTGATGTCCTTGGTGGTTGTAGTTGAAGAAAGAAACTCATTTATCTTGGATGGTAAGTTGTCAGCAGATTTTCATTTTGGGGTGACATATTCCTGTAAAGGGATAGATCACCCAAAAATGAAAGTTCTGTCATTATTTACTTGCCTTCAAATCAGTTTAAACCTGCTTGACTTTCTTTCTACAGCAGAATACAAAATGTAGTTCTTTTGCAAACTGAAAGTCATTGGACGATGAATGTTTTCACAGTATGGAAAAGAGCAGCATGACCATTTTTCAAAATAACTCCTTTTGTGCACCACAGAAAAAAGAAAGTCATGCAGGTTTGCAATGACGTGAGGAATGAATAAATGATCACAGAAGGTTTTTTGGGGTGAATTATGCCTTTAATAATTATCAGTTCTGTTTCCGCTCACCCATGCTTCTGGGGTTTGTCATGATTTCTCTCTGATCTGCCAGTCAGTTTTGTAATCTGTGCAGGAAATGATTGCAAACTAAAAACATGAATAAATGTTTTTTATCAAGTTCCAGCTGGTTGCATTGAAAACACCATCAATGGAAAAATATGGTCTGGATTCATCTTTAATAAAAATGTACTGTGGGCTCTGTTCTAAAACCCAGAGAGCTGCCTACATAGGCAACTAGGCCTTCTAAAGAATCATCCTAACCAAACCTTGTAAAAAAAAACCTGCGACTAATTTGGAAAATCAACATAGGCAACAACTTGTATATCACAAAATATCAGACTGTACAGGAGATAATAGGGACTGATGTTAACATGTGGCTAAGCTAATGATGTTACAGTGGTAAGAGAAACAAGAAATACTGTGTAAATTGTCCTACGTTTTATCAGTATTTGTCAGTATTGAATGAAATATCCAGTATGTCTCTCTCACTTAGTCAATCTTGGATTTGTTATTTTCGCTGAGCTTGAGCTGCGCATTCTGGAATGGACTTTTCTGGTAATTATACTGTGTATGTGATTAATTTTCCTCAGAATTTGGCCAAAGGAAGTTTCTTTAGAGGCAGCATAATAATTTTAACAGCATTTGTGGCAGGAGGCATAGGCCTATGATGTCACATGGTGTCATCTACATAGGCTGCTAACTATGTTTTGGAACAGAGCTTAGAGATCTGGAAGTTACCAGAATCAGTTCTCTCATAGTCTTAATACACAAGCCTCTGTTTAATTGTATCTGTCATGTTTTTTTTTGTATGAACTTGAATAGAAAGTCCATGTGTTCATGCTTTTAAACCGTTTGTGTTGTTTTGTCCACCCTGAAAGGGTTCAGTGTATCCCTAAACAAATACAGTGACCCAGATACTGCCTTTGTTCCTCCACAAAGAACAGTTAGATCTGGCATGTGGAGAGCACTAACTGACTTGTGGTTTGAATGGGAGCGCTGTCCATTGACCTTACTGGCACACACCTTAGCATTCGCTAGCTGTTAAGAAACAAGATCATTTTCTTCACTCAGGCTGCTTTTCTCCACCTTTCAGCCACTCTCATTCTGTGAGGTTAGAAGCAAAGCTCTGCTGTCAACATGTTTCTGTTTTGGAAATGTCTTAAATCTAAGGTTTTAGTATGGTTATAGTGGTTTGGCAGCATTTAAGCTAGTGCTGCATAGCATTGGACAAGCAAAAAATGTATCAATTTTGATATGTTTCAGTCCTTTGTCAATATTGAATGTATATTTTCCAATCCTCTATACTATTTATACAGTTTAAAAATTCAAGGGGTGTTCAGAGAGTGCATAGTGATCCAGGACAAGCTCCTGCATGTTATCACTGATATTTGGATAGCCATAGATATTTATTTATTATGATCTCCTTCGCTTGCTTTCCCTCCCAGAATGGCTATACTCCACTGCACATAGCTGCCAAGAAGAACCAGATGGAGATAGCGACCACACTGCTCGAGTATGGAGCTGATACCAATGCCACGACACGCCAGGGCATCAGTCCTCTCCACCTGGCAGCCCAGGAGGGCAATGTTGACATGGTCACGCTCCTGCTCGCCCGTGAAACTGCCATCAATCTGGGAAACAAGGTGAAAAAGATAGAAGCTATTGCACAATATTCTACATTATTAAACTATTTTTAATTTTATGTGACATTTTCCTTTTGGGTAAGTGAAATATGTAACAGGAAATGATGTCCATGAAGTCCTTGCAACCTTAAAAACCCTTGGTTTTGACTTGTGCGTATATTTTAACATGCTATTGAAAGCTGTAGCATAATTATTCACATTATGCTGAAAACAAAAACCAACATCTGATCAAAACTGACCGTATTTAGTACTTAATACACATTGCTGATCCTATTCAGAAAAAAAATATGAAGCTCTTAAATTTGACTCTTAATTTTTTTTTGATCCAATAAATTCCTATTATATCAAATTAAGTTCTGCTCTACATTTTTATCTAATTGAATATTCAGTTGGCTTTGCAAATATCACATTACAGAACTAAACACTTTACGGAAAATGTCTTGTGGATGCCATTTCATATTTACTTCAATGTCAACAGTGTCAAATTATAGCTACAGTCAACTTAGTTAGTAAGAAGAGTGACCTACACTGATTAATGGATGTTTCATTTATGCATGATGTGTCACATCTTTTTGGTTATGTCACTAAATTGGTTAATGAATATCTGTGTCAGAGTGGACTGACCCCTCTTCACCTGGCGGCTCAAGAGGACAAAGTCAATATATCAGAAGTGCTGGTTAATCATGGTGCCACAGTGGACCCAGAAACTAAGGTAATGGCCACACACACCCACACATATTGGGTTTTCATGTTTTATGGGGACATTCCATAGGCAAAATGGTTTTCATACAGTACAAACTGTATTTTCTATCCCCTTACCCTCACCCTACCCCTAAACATCATCAGGGTTTTCACTGTTTTCAGCATTCATCACAAGAAATGTTTCTAGAGCAGAAAATCAGCATATTAGAATGATTTTTGAAGGATAATGTGACTGTGAAGACTGAAGTTCTGATGCTGAAAATTCAGAAATAAATTACATTTTTAAATGTATTCAAACAGAAAATAGTTACTTGAAATTGTAATACTATTTCACACTGTTACTGTTTTTTTACTATGATTTTGATCAAATAAATACACAGACAGATGGGTAGATAGATAGATGTGACACATACATCTGCGCACGCTATGTCTGCCCAATCCCCTCATTGGTCAATCATGTATAAACATCGAGCGGCCCCGGCTCAAGGTCGTTCAGCACGGCTCTCAGGCGGTGAGAGAGTGAGTCAGACAGCATTACACAGATCAATACTCTACAGCACAATGACCCACAGAAAACACTCCCTCTCTGAGAACAAGGAATGAGGCAGAGGAGTGACAAAAAACAGGTGCATTAATACACGTGTGGCATTGAGCAAGAAATTAATTTCAGTGGTGAATTAACACTTCCGCTGAGCCTCGCCCTCTTAGGTACTGAAGTACAGAAAAGTAAAGCTTTACAGAACATCCCATAGGAATGATCTAGAGACTTCTGGGAAGTTTTATATGCATATCAGGTATCCAAAATTATTGACCAAATCTCAAAAATGTCTAATTATCTAAAAATGACTATGGGTTATCAAGTGAAAAGCCAGTTAATACAGTTAGGTGTGATTGTGTTATTAGATATGTTAAAGCATTCTATGAATATTTCATGGCCTTTTTATGTGCGCATAATTCATGTGCTTGACTGGAAAAAGAAGTCTACGAGTAATGTGTGTCTCTGTGTTCTGGTTCAGATGGGATATACGCCCCTGCATGTGGCCTGTCATTATGGCAATATAAAGATGGTGCACTTCCTCCTGAAGAACCAGGCTAAAGTCAATGCCAAAACTAAGGTAAATGAAATCATGCTCACTGAAAGCAGTTTGCAGTATGCTTGAGGCATAGGAACTACATTTCTTTAACAGTCTCTCGTTACAGAACAGTCTTTTCTAGATTTAAACTCAGTTTGTCTCTCATGTTCAGAATGGATACACACCTCTTCATCAGGCTGCTCAGCAGGGTCACACACACATCATTAACCTTCTGCTGCAGCACGGAGCCTCTCCTAATGAGCTGACAGTGGTGAGTGTGTCACAACAGCGCAAGATCTGAATTACTGCACCTCTTCCAAACAAGTCATGTTAAGAAGAAGTTTGCTGTTACTTTTCTGAGCATTCAGACTTTTTTTAGGCTTACATCGAAAGAGCAGGCAGGAATTTGCTGGGAATTTTCCATTTCGATTTTGTCTTGCATAGGCATGCATTACTCACTTTTTTATTGAAGGAAACATAAAAATCTAGTTTATTCGTTTTTACTTTCATTTTAAACGTCTCTGTGATTTGTCACCATGGCATTGATTTAGCTATTTTTTCTATGTATATGTATAATTATATTATATTATATTATATTATATTATATTATATTATTTTAAATGGTGTATGTAGTAAATTGCATATAATAATTACTTAATATTCTATAACATTCATTCATTCATTCATTCATTCAGTATTTTTATTATTTCATTAATGTTGTTCTTTTCCTTAAACCTACAGAATGGAAACACTGCCTTAGCTATTGCCAGGCGCCTGGGTTACATCTCTGTGGTTGACACGCTCAAAGTCGTGACAGAGGAGACACACACTACTGTGGTGAGGGACTTTATGTCATTACACATTCTATTCGGCAGAATACCGTACACCAGGTGTTACTGTGCTCTAGTATAGTGGTTCTCAGACAGTGGATCGCAACACAAAAGTTGGTTGCAGGTCTGTTCTGATAGAGTCACAGATAGCAGGGAAAAAACACATGCTACATGCTAGTAATATAATACTGCTTTATATTTGATGCAAAGCAAAATGAAGCCACATCAACACTCATTGCTGTTTTTTGCCGTTTTTGCAGACGGTGACGGAGAAACATAAACTGAATGTTCCAGAAACAATGAATGAGGTTTTGGACATGTCAGATGATGAAGGTAAACAGGCTTTCATATGACTCTGGTCTATTTTTCATCTTAATTTATGTAAATTTAAGTTTATTTTTGTTCATTTACGTATTATTTCTAACATTTTTGATTTAAATTACACAGTTCGTAGAGCCAATGTGCCTGAAATGCTCAATGAAGACTATATTTCAGATGTTGATGAAGGTATCTCTTGTTTTGTGTGGTTTGTTCTTATAGCACCTGCTTTTTTCACATTTTCCAACTAACCAAATCTTCTTATTCAGTCTTTTTCTGTTATAGACTCCTTTCACAACATGGCTCTCTCTTGCTGGCTTTGTATTAGTTGCTAGGCTACTCTTTATGAATATGAAATTCTTCAATATGCAAATCTCTGTTGGCTTGCATATATTAAATCTGGGGTTTGCTATTCTATTAACAGCTGTATGTGTAATTACAATTTCACACATACTCTCTTTGTAAACCCAGGCTCTATGTGAAGGATAGTTTTCTTCAGAAGTCTTGGCCGTTAGATATTTCGACAGACGTTTCTCTGGCTCGGTTTGTTTCTGTTTTGCAGTCAGAACCCACAGAGCTTCGGTGTAAGCTAGAAGGTTTGAATAGAAGTTTTCCAGTCAGTGCCATGAATGACAATTTTGTGTATCTGTTTATTTGATACTGTAACGTGATGGTTATGAATGCATTAAATACTTGATAAAATACATATCAAGGATTAAAGAGGGTGCTAGGGCATTGCTATGCAGTTGCTTACTTGCCCAGATCGAAAGAATCCACCCTCCAGTCTCTGTGATATTTTGGTCACATTACGTTGTTTATAGCTGTGCGTAACATGCTGTCTGAACCCTTCAACAGTTCTGACATGTGGTGAATATAGTTTATGCTTGTGTGTAATAAGAATACAGCCCTCATTAAACCTGTGTGTGTGTGTGTGTGTGTGTGTGTGTATGTGAGTGTGTGTGTGAGTGTGTTGTAGAGGCTGGAACATGGTGTTTGATTACTGTAAACTGATATTCCTGCATAATCCCGAGGCATAACTGTCATAACTCACATGGCTTCTTATTTACATATTACACTCCTGTGCCCTAAATACACATGGTCACATGAATATAATCTCAACATTCTGACATTTATTTCCTGTATGAAAGTGTCTCCTTTACATTATCTTTTAGCTGGATGACTAAAAAAATGGATGAATCAATTCTGCTCACATCGCCAGTTGGCAACTGAATGCGAACGTCTGTTTGGCATAAAACCTTTTGCCACTGCTGACGCGGCTCGATTTTTCCATTTGATTCTCTGGCTCTCTCTCTCTGGCAGTGTGAAAGAGCTCAGCTCTGTTTATCCGGGCGTGAGGTGCAGCACTAATAACTCAGATCTCGGGCAAACAGCACCAGTATCTTATTTAAAGTCCATGTTTATGTTTATTCCTTTAGCACATGCTTTTAAATGGAAGCCCGTTTCCGCCATTGAATAAAAAAATCATAAAAGGTAATTGCGACTTTTTATCTCACAATTTGGACCTTTTTTTTTTCTCGCAACTGTGAGTTTACATCTCGCAGTTCTGACTTATTTTCTCAGAACTGCCTGATACAAACTTGCAATTCTGACTTTTTTCTCAGAATTGTGAGATATAAACTCGCAATTGTGAGTTATTAAGTCAGAATTGTGGGATATAAACTTGCAATTCTGAGAACATATCAGCCTTTTTTCTCCTCAGAACTGGACTTTATAACTCGCTTTTGCAAGTTTATGTCTCACAATTCTGAGAAAAAAAGAAAGAATCGCGAGATACAAACTCGCAATTGTGAGAAAAAAAGTCAGAATTGCAAGAAAAAAGTACGAATTGCGAGTTTATATCTCGCAATCCTGACTTTATTTCTCGCAATTCTGACTTTATAAGCGTCACATAAACTCTGACTTTATATATTGCGTCATATAAACTCAAAATTCGGACTTTTTTTATTCAGTGGTAGAAACAAACTTCCATACTTTTATCTATCAACAGAAAATCTAAATTTAACCTATTTATTTTGTTAACACATTTTCTTGATCTTATTGAGCACGAGTTATTGCAGAATTTATTATAAATTATTTTTTTCGTAATCTTGAATCAAGGCTTTGAGAAGCTTTAGCGTTCGTTTCATTCTGATATGTTACAGTTCATAGTTTTCTAACATCCATAGAACTGCAACACAATTTTCACATCTCAATCACATCTCAAAAGAAGAAAGACACTGATATCTGAACAAACTGCAAGTTTTGGGCATCTGCGATCCATATACAGCACCTGCCTCACTATTTCAATCATTTAACGTTAAACTGTGTGCCTTGCATTCTTACTGTATTCTGGGTTCATCTAATTTTTTTGAGACTTTTTCTCTGATTCAATAAAATAATAATTTTTTTCATGAATCAGACTACTCCGGTTGTGCTTGTCGGTTTTTGCATGCAGCCTGCAAGGGTATAAAATAATACTACAAAAAAAGATAAAATGGGTAAAACTAGATCAGATCAGTTGCAGATCTGCATTTTTCAGTCTCTAAATTGTATTCTGGGTTAACATGTTTAAATTGGCAATGAAACGAAAGTAGTGACAGATCTTTTCCTCCATATTTTGACATACATCCAAGTCTAATGGATTATAGAAAGACAAAAATTGTAGGGCGGGGACTTGGTTCTATTTATGAGTTATTGATTGGATTTTGAGATGTGGGCGTGGCACTCAAAACTGGAGGGAAGATGATTATGAGCTTAAGTGGTGCAATTGATTGAAGAGGTCTTACATACGTCACCAGAGAGAAGTCTGTCATTTTCCCTGGAATGTCCAGTTATGACGACTTAAACATTCTGAGGTAAAAAACAATAAATAAATACAATTAAAAATCTATTGCATGCACAAATGAATTGTCACAATAAAATCTAAAATATGCATTTAGAAAATAGTAATTTTTCATTTCACGCCAACTTTAAAATTGCAGGGTTTATAAACAGGTGTCGCAATGTGTTCAGTGATTCCCGAAGGGAACAGGATTGTGAGTTCCTGGAGTTTGTACTCTGGCAGCTCAAGCACGCTGTTCCCGGGGGGCCGTGGTCAGGTGGCAGGCGGTCTTTTTCCGTTGGTCTCCCTCCTTTTTTACTGTTTGTTCTGCTTTCTGTAGAAGGGCTCTTTTGTTGTCCCTCTGTTTTACAGGGTCTGATTACACAGGGCACCTCAGCACCAGCACAAATTACCATAGAAATACGCCCCCTTCCACTTCTATTGTGTCCCACCCCAGCTGGGGGCTCTTGGGGCATGAGGAATGCCGAGATCTGATCACCACACTCGCTCTGAAACTGCCTCAAGTGTTACCTCACTCCCGCGATGACCTCACACGGATCAGACTCACACCGGCCCCTCGCCATTTGAACGTCCTGTCAGGCCACAGCAGAGGGGTGTGTGTGTGTGCACAGACAGAGGCAACTGGATCATTTCAGACACTGTGGACAGGGCTGTAGTGGACATGTGGAAGTAATCGTGCCGTTTGGAGTTTACCGGATTGTGGAAGTGTGGCTTCTGGGAGTGAAAAAGGACAAAGAGGACCTGTAAATATTTTTAAAGCTGGTGTGAAGATGAAGGATGGATTTGGCTTTTCAGTGTAAGAGATCTTGTTCATCAGCTGTTTCTGGTTCAAAAACACACAACATGATAGTTTTAGAAGTGGTAGGGAAGCTGAAGTGTGAGGTGTTTGAGTTTACTTACAAAACTGTGACTAGAAGTTTGCTTTAACCTTTTTGGGACTTACTTAATAATTAAGTAAATGTTCGTTTTACGGCTGTACAATTTCTTATTATCTTGGTAAAAGTGTGTGTTGTGTTCACTCATCATTTGAAGAAATGTTTTGCTGACCTGTTAACTTGTGGTAGTGTTCAGGGTGCTAGTGAATTGCTTTATTGTGTAAGAGGCGGAACAGATTTGAGTTTCTTTTTAGGACATTTCACAATTTAATCATTGTGTGGGTTTGCATGAAAGAGAGTGAAAGTTGCAGTTCCGTGGGGCTGATTTTGGGGGAGGTGGTTGCCTGGGTGATTAGCAGTGGAGTGGTGGGGGGGCGGGGGGGGTTGTCGATGTTGGAATGCTGCGTTCCCCAAACTCTCTGCTAACCTGCATTCACAGCGTAGTTGAATGTGGCCCAATTATGATTTTTATGTAAACATTATGTGACAGAGCTGTTTTGTGAATGACAATGTGAACAGAAAACAAATTTGTTGATTCTGGGCCACTTCCAAAAGTGGAAATAAATCTAAAAATTGATCATATATTCTGGCTAGAGTTTGTTCTAAGTCTTTAACCTTAAATATTTTATTTATGAATTTAATTCAGCCCAAACAGACATTCAACATTCAAAAGAATTTTCAAACAGACACTCAAACTTTGTTTTGTGAATAATTTTAGCTACGAAGTAAAAATAATGGTAACATCAAAATTAACTGGTTTTATTATAGTCAAAAATATTATTTGAAAATATTATTTATATTATTTAATTGAACCAACATATATACATCGATTTATACATACAAAACAAATTTTAATGGGTGAGACTGCTTTTTTATTTTGCATTAATAATTATATACTGTAAATGTTTTCTCTTTTTTTTTGAAGTTGTAAATAAGATTATTGGTGTAGGGGTTTGCAAGAGTGTTCTATTTTAAAATATTAGTTTTTCTATTTCAAAATGTCACTTTTATTTCAATGTGTTACTTGCCCTTTCTTTGTAATTGTTTGTGAAATGTTTGTCAGTGTACAAAATTGGAATAGCATGAACTAACTGCATGCTGAATTATAATTGGTCATAATTCTTGCAGTTATTTGCATACTGTATTGAAATGATCTTTTTGTATTATAGTATTACGTGCTTTCAAACAATTTATTAGTTTTATTACGTATTATACAGAAACATACATAAATATATTTCCTTTAATAAATATTAAATATAGATCTTGTAATCTTGTGTAAAATATAAGATATGTTTATATATAATTATATTTATACTGTATTTATTAGAAATGATTAATATATATTAATAGATTGAGTATATATTTTATTATTCTAAGTACTGGTATTAGCATGTAGGTCATGTGAAAATCCTCCTCAAAATTCAGAAAATCATAATTGGGTGCTTTTTCTTGCGATGTGGCTGTAGCCTTCCTCTTCCTCTCTTCCTCTCTCTGTTTCTGTGACCCACTTCACTGCTGCTCTGCTGTAGTGTCCATTATCTGCAACGTCTGAGGATGGATGGCCTGTTTGAATCTATCTTGTCAGAGATGCATATTACAAACAGATTTATGGTCACCATGAGCGAGCTGCAACATATGGTCTTGATGTTCTCTAAGTGCCTTGCTTACATTTCTCGACTTATAATAATATAATCTAAACAAAAATTGCATGAATCTGCAGCCATGAAAGAGTTCGGGAAGTGTGCCAGTGACTGTTTCGGGATTGTGGGATTGGTGGGGGGCATTTTGGCCGGATCCAACCATTCATTCTTAACGCCAACATGAAATCAAAATGTACCCTATTTACTTCATTTTACTCCCCATGATTCATCGGTGCACATTTTTCCAAAGAAAAATGGGAAAGATGACAGAAGTAAAATGGGTTTTGAATGCCATTCATGTTGACTTTATAGGGTCAGTGTCTCTCTGAAGGGTGTAGTAATTCTTTCTTTTGCTGACAGGTGAGGATGCGATGACAGGAGATACGGACAAGTACCTGGGACCGCAAGACCTGCGAGAGCTCGGAGACGACTCTCTTCCTCAGGAAGGATACGTGGGATTCAGTGTCGGAGCTCGTACGGCCAGGTAATGTACCCTCCGCACATGCGGAAAATGATGTCTAAATAGCTCTTTACATTATTGTGAAAATTACACTTAATCTGTTACTGTTTTCAGCACGATATACACCATTGAAAGCTGTATATTTAGGCCTAGATTTAAAATTTGTGTATTTGAGTTGTATATAAAATTTCCATCCATTTTTTGTCAGTCATACATGAATGAAACAGGTAGGATTTCATAAATAGTAATAATAATAAAAAAAAAAATCTAAATTTGTTTTAAATACACAATAACCAGTTTTATATATTTATCATGAATCAGTTTTTTAAAATCTCATACACTTTAACTCATTAAATATTGCTTGTTAGCCATATTTTAATCATGTTCATGCTTTTTTACTGAATAAATTTAATTGAACAGATCTTAAGCAATCTGAATAAATGTATTTTGAAAATATGATTACTTAAAATCAAATAAAGGGAAGTAGTTGTTAATAAATTGATATATAAACTGATTTGTTTTCTCTTTTTTGTGAGTGCTGACTGACAAATATGCATCACACTAAGGGCCAGTTTTACTAAACAGGGCAAATTAGCACGAGAGCGCAATTCCAAAACAGCACCAATGAGCGTGGAAATTTCTGCAGGTGATTTACTAACAACGTGCAAATTAATCAACACAGACGCAACATCTCATTTACATATCGACCAACGCAATATACCAAGTGCACCGCAGATTAGAGTAGTCGCAAATAAAGAATAAAGAAGCCACAGTATATTGAAAAGAACCGGAGGCCAAAAAATGAAGCTAGAAGTTACAAGAAATTTTGCTAGACCTGGTATTGCGTGACTCCTAGTTGAGGGTTCCAAGTCGTCTTTTATTTACTGAAGCAAATTAAAAATAACATGGCTTGGCAAACAATATTTTTGTGTTCTTCTTGCATTCCAAATAAATAAATACATGTTGGAAAAAAATCCTCTCCCTTCTACCACACACTCTCTCTTCTCTGCGGTGCCTCTATGGAAGCAGAATAATGACAATAGTTTTTGAAACACAAAGCATGTTGTATTTTGTATATCACATGTTGTATATCACTGTATTAGTTCACTGAGGCGCGTCGTTGGGGAATCCTGGAGTGTGACGTATGAGGGGAACCCCAGTATTACAGCACAGCGTCACACAGGCCATGATACAAAGTTACAGAAACTAAGCAACCGAAAGCAATATATGTCTTCCTCAGATGTAATGTTAGTTCTGTACTTCAGCGTTGGGTAAAAGAGCATTATAATCTCCTTTGTGGTAGAGAAAGCTGCTTACATGTAGGCTACGGGAAACAGCGAAGATGTTGAATTAAACATACACACAATCAGCGTTTCCACGTTTATACTGGCCCCGATAATCAAAACTTCTACTTAGCGCTTGCTCCATTTCTGCAAATCAGTTTTTGTAAATGAATGACTTGATCCACATATGGCCTTCATCAACAGCCGCTTGCGCCACCTGCTGGTGAGCGGCTGACATCAGCTGGAGATCATGCATCGGTGCTCTACTGCTATTCCTGCAGTTCCGGGATGTGCACCGCTGAATTTTCTGCTGAATTTTAACCACTGAATTTGTGGCAGCGAATTTGGAAAGTGAAATAAAATGACCAAAATTTGCCTGTCGAATATTATACATCGTATTTTTAAACAGATTGAATATTTTGGAAGTGAATTCTGGAAGGTGAATATGAATTATTGAATTTTTAATTATGAAAATGTGTGAAATATTTTGAATTGAAATATTCACAGCTTAAATAAACAACTATGTTAAATTTCAGGACCTAAAAATGCAAGCCCTGGAAATACAAGGCATTAAAATGCAAGCACTGTTAATTGCAATGCATCTTTTTTTTCGATTTGTGGAATTCAGCATGCTTTATGTTTCAAAAACTATTGTCATTATTCTGCTTCCATATGCCTCCTCCTAGCAACAATAATTGCAGCCATTTCAAGCGCAAAATAGTTTAAGAAATGCTTTTTTGGGGCGTTAAATAATGGTGCAAATGCCAGTAATTTGACGAGCACAAACGTTTGTAAATCTTGTTGCGTGATTCATTTGAATACTCTCTTCCCATAAATTTTGCGTCTGAAAGGGAAACTCCTACAAAAGCATATTCAATAAGGTCAGGCGCAAAAATAACTGTGTCCACGCCTTTTCAGCGCTAATTCGTCACTGCGCATCTTTAGTAAAATCTGACAGTACTATTTTAACGCCAAAAGACGGTTTGCGCTGGTGCAAGCTGTTAGTAAAACTGGCCCTAGGTATATTATTTCATTTCTTTTAATAGAAATGATGGAAATTTGATATGCAATTTAAATACTTAAATTTAGGTATGAATATTTAATGTTAATTGTAAAAGGCTGTAGGTTCAAATCCCACAAGTTCTGAGACATGAGGTTTTGATAATTGAGTCATACTATTAACATCAGTAAATCTGTAGGAATCATGCTGTAAATTGTATTGGGATCAGTACTAATTTCCTACTAATATATTTTAGGATTAATAAACATATATTAGGTATTTGGGTGACAGCATTTCACAATATCTGGAATGTTGGACCAGGTTAACAGACCACATAAGATAAGAGAAGACATTAAGCCATTTAAAGTGATAGTTCACCCAAATTTTGCTTGTCCTTGTGTTGTTCCTGACCCATGTGACTGTTTTTCCCTGTAAAACAAAATTAGATGTCTTGAA
The DNA here is from genome assembly GCA_021397915.2 of Tor tambroides. NCBI lineage: Eukaryota > Metazoa > Chordata > Actinopteri > Cypriniformes > Cyprinidae > Tor > Tor tambroides. The sequence continues at coordinate 39,063 of JAFVLL020044075.1, read as the reverse complement.
GAATATTAACTCACAATAACTATCATCTAAATGATCTGGTATCTGAATGGAGAGTATTCATGGTTGCAGTACCCATCTGTTAGTTCCTGATTCCTGTCTTAGAGGCAGTACACTCTTTATTTACATTGTGTGTTGGTGGCCTGCTGTCATCTTTTGATTCAGTACCATGTGCTGTTGAGTGAGAAGGCCGTAGCTAATGTTTAACCTACATGTAACTCGCTTCAGGGGATTTTCCCTCCAACAAACAGAAGTTTGACAGCATTCAATAATCGAAAGGGTGGAGTGAGATTTCAAACTACTGTAAACGCAACGCAAGCCACAAAACAGGAAATTACAATCGTGGTCAATAACAGCATTTGTCACTGAGAGGACACTTTTTATCAAATGATTTGACATTATGGTGCAAAAACGCATTTTATCTTTTGAAAGGAAATTATGCAGTGAAAACAAGAATCATGTGCTAGAAATGCTTGGTTTGGATGTCATATGTTGCCATGGGGCTTTCTTTTTGCTTTATTTTTAAAGGGGTCATACCATATTTTTTTAGGCGTTCATCATATTGTTTTTTGACTGATATTTTTCATTTATTTTTATTGCTTATTTATTGTGATTTATTATTTATTATGATTATTTATTATATATTATATATTATAATTTTACGTATTATTCATTCATCAGCATCGCCCAGTATTGGATATTTTTTGCCCAATATTAAATGGCTATATTTAATTAATCATGGGCATTGATTAATCAAAATGTTATTTTTTTATTACTTTTGTAATATTTTACTATTATTTTTGCTATTATTTATTTATTTATTTTTTTCAGAAAATTATTATTATTATTAGGATTTTTTTTAGATAAAGTATAATATAAATTTATGCACTTATTCCAGTTAGCCATAACAAGAAAATAATTATCAGCCTATCACTATCAGCTAGAATTACAGTATTGTCCTTCCCTATATATATATATATATATATATATATATATATGGGCAAAAGAAGTCGTAGTTTGGATTTTTATTGTATAAATGCTTTATGAAATAAATTGGCCATTCTTTGTGTCTGTTACTTTAAGAAACGCTCTCTTCGGATGTGAAATGAGATACAGCACATTGCGTTTACTCATGCCATGGGAGTCATGGGATTCTGGCACAGGACCTGGAGTTTTGCAAGGAATAACAAATGTAGCAGCACCATAAACATAAGTGTATGTTCATAAAAGCACAAGTGTTGGGGAAGTGATGTTCAGTTGTCATACAGAGAATTGCTTGAGATATAGACATACTTCATGATAACTTAGTAATATCTTCTTTAGTGTTTAGGGTGCCTGTGTTCTTTTCTTTACATATGCCAAATATCATGTCCCAATGCATTAAAGAGTAAAAGAGGAGTAAAAACCTCAGTTAATTAGTGTGTAAGAGTACAGCACAATGCAGCCCCAGACATGAGAGTCTGTCTCATTCAGCCACTGCATTTCTGATTTGTTGCCTTCAATTTCCTCTGTTCTTCCTCTTCCGTTCCAAACAATCACCATAGTCCTAAAGTCAGGTAAGAGGGCATGATGCTTCCGACCCTTCCCATCCCTTATCCCGAGTCATTCTGAAACCATGGAACGTTGTCGTGTACTGTGCTTTGTACATTGTTTTTCATTTGATGAAGTATACACATTCTTGCTGTCTGTGGACTATGGTTTCATTTCGATTTTAGGTTTGGTGTGTGAACCTGATTTGTCGAGTTTTTCTTTTCAGGTTTGATCGTCGTAAACATTTGAGTTTTTGTCCCCTTGAGTCCAGTTACTGTACAAAATAGTTTCTCAATGTAGCTTCCAGGGATGCATGAAGAGCCTCATCAGCTGAATCAAATTTCATCCATTAAATCAGCAAACTCACAGACTCACAGTACACGCTCACAAGAAACAGATTCTCCTTTGGCAGTCAGGCAGTGCCAGATTTTCCTGTGAACTGAGAACCCATGTCATATTGATTTCTGATTGGGCACAACCTTTAGAAATAGCATGGGCATGTTAGCTCATTCTGCGTCAATGCACCTGGCCTTACTGCAAATAGAAATGAAAGCTAGAGTCAAGATACAATAAACAACTTCCAGATCTGTTTTAGCTTCCGTACAGTTTTATTTAATTTTATATAAATGCACATTTGCTAGCTTCGCTGTATTTTTTTTTTTTTTTCAAATGTGAAATAGCAATTGCAATGTTGCATAGCATTATAATCTTTATCAGTATTGGCTGATTTTGTATATTTTGGTGGTTACATATTTACTTGTGCCCATTTACTTGATTTTTACATTTAGATTACTTTTGCCATCATCTACTGTTTAAAGTTAAAGTTGATCTTTAAAAAAAAAAGCTAATAATTTAATTATTTTAAATTTAATTTAATTAATAACACTTTTAGGAAATTTATCTTTATTAGTGCTGTCAAATCGATTAATCACAATTAATCACATCCAAAATAAAAGGTTTTGTTTACATAATTTATGTGTGTGTACTTTGTATATTTATTTTGTATATATAAATATACACACGTGCATGTACTGTATATATTTAAGAAAAATATGTTTGTATATTAAATCAATTTTGGATGCGATCAATCTTAATTGCGATTAATCATGTGACAGCACTAATCTTTATCATACTTTATAAAGCTGACGCCTAAATTCACTTGAAATATTTAAAAGAAGTATTTTGAAGTGTTTTATTTTTATCTACACAAAATCATAAATTCGTTAGATAATCAGCCATAACATTATTAACTTATTATTAATATGATCAACTTATTGTATTGGATAGAATTTAAAAAATCTGTGCATTTCTATCGACACCACACTGACAAATCAATGGATAAATAAAAGGATGGTAGGTTAGAAGTATTTAATTTAATTTGAAGCAAATGTAGATGTTCTTACTTATGTTCTGCATGTTTATTTGGGAATGAGAAGAGTTTAATCCATGGTATGAACTTCTCAAGATGTATTTAAAGATTTGGAAAGTAAAAAAAAGTACCATGTTTATTCTCTCCAACTATTATAAGTCCTCCGGCAATAAAATGTTGTCGTATTTTTGCTTATTTTCTGTAAGTCTCCATTTTAAACTACCCAAACACACAGATCCTCCTTAGATTTACTTTATAAATGCAAAAAAGTTTGTCTAATAATATGTGACTACGTGGCAGCAGTTGCTAATGTAAGATTGGTCTGAAACATTTTAAAGTGGGATTTAACAAAGCACCAATTGCATAGTTTTGAAAAACAGTCTGGCACACGTTTGTGTCTCATTCATTCAGTCATTACAAATATTCACCATTTAAGATGCTGCACATCTGTTAATTCATCTCTAGACATCTATTCTCCTGTTTTCTAACCCATCACACCACTACAAATGTCTCTCATGTGGGTTTGATCTTTGTTTTGGCTAGTGTGCATCAATTTCCCTGGAAGTTGCATGCAATAATGAGTGTTTTTGTTTTGTGTGTGTTGTGTGTGTGTGTGTGTTTTGTGTGTATTTCACTGTCGCTCCTCCGCACTGTATGGTATTAATGTAAATGCCAACAGCCTGCGCTCCTTCAGTTCGGATAGGTCCAACACACTCAACCGGAGCTCCTTCACCCGTGACAGCATGATGATTGAAGAGATCCTGGCGCCGAACAAGGACACGGTACGCCCTCTTTTTCCTTGTGTTTCAGATCCCTTGTGTTGCCTTTGTGCTGTCTTGAGGTGTTTTGAGTTCATAATTTGTGAATTTGAACAATTAAAAGCACCCAGACCATAATGCTCTCTGCTCCAATTCAGCTCAGCATATCTGACTCTAAATTAGATACCCATTTCCTGAAGGAATACAAGTTCTCACTAACAAAAAAAGAGTATTAGTGGTAGTGCCTTGGTATTTTTTTGAAGTACCATTTATGAACTTTGCCCTTTGTGAAAAGAAATACACTTTATCGTCCTTTAAAAAAAGAGAACCTAATATACTTCACAACTCAAGTAAAAAGTGTTTGTTAAAAGAACTGTAAGTGTGAACTGAATGTAATATTTATGGGCATGTAATTGCACTTAATATACAATTAAATAAAAATACACTCTGCTTTTTTGACACTAGTAGGACTTAAGCACATCTTTATATGTAATTTCATAATTACTTGTCTTTGAAATATGGTTAAAGTATACTGCTGATTGTACTGACAAGCATTTATGGTAAATAAAATATAATTGTGACATAAAAATGTCATTTCTATTTAAACTTGTATTTAAATATATTTGTTATTAGACAGTTGTAATGAATTTTTACTAAATTGCAACTAATTTTAGTGCAATGTTACTTTGTTATCTTAGTCAACGTTGACATAAATGTACTTCTTTAAAGCATGACAAAAGAATCTTACAAAGTGAACTTTTTAAAAATATAGTCAGAAAAGAATAGTTTAAGTGCACTTAAGTGGCCTTTTATTTGAATACTATTTTATTATCTCCATGTACAGCTTTTTAAATATATACTTTTAAGTTTTGAAGTATATGACAAGTGCACATTTAACACAATTAAGAACTCTTATTATCCTCAAGAGGTAACACAGATGTTTGATAAGAACCAATCACAATTCAGTATGCAAATACGACAGTGGCACAATCAATATCAACATCTGAATATTTTGAGTGATGAACAGTCAAATAATGTAAGACTTACATAATAGGAGATTTCTGTGAAGTTTACTAAACCAAAAGTACAAAGCACATCAATGGCCAGATATATACTTGAGTATGCAGTATGCCAGTAAAGCTGAGTATTGCGTATGCAAATAAAGAATTGAACGGTGGGCCAAAAAATGCAGAAATTGCAGAAATGATTTTATTACAGCACTATTAACACAGTAAAATATATGGGTGATAAATTCCACTTTATTGTTAAGGATCTTGAAGTCATTTTGTCTATCACTGTTGATCAGTGCATTTGGAGTGATTCAGAATCTGTCTCTTCTCTTCAAACGCTTCAGGGGGTCTGTAGAGAAATGCCCACCCTTGTTGACTCTCATTATAAGGTATAAAATGCATTGAGGAATTCTGCATTGTTTCTTAATCCACAACCCAATGCAGGGCAAATGTGCGTTGCTCCACAAGATGCATTTGCTGTTCTTTTATGTTCTGCTGTTCAGGCCAGATTCGTTTCCTTCTCTATCTGTTGAATTTTTATAACATAGCTTTTCACATTGTTTTGGCTGTTTTGGTCTTGCATCAGGGGTTTTCTTCCATTATCTTCCACCTCCTAGAACTAATTCTCCTGCATGTTGTTTTGTTTATTCTGATTGTCATCATCAACCACAAGACGAGGTGATAATTGTATGGTTGAGCTGTTAATTGCAGAGAGCAGAGTCTCATATGAGAGGACTGTGAAAGCACAGGCCATTTACCGTGGTTCACCACAGAACCGCAGTGAATGGAAATATGAGTAGTATGTTCAGTCCTGAACAAGCTTGTTTTGTGTTTCAGCACCTGGCTTTAGCAAAAGATTACAACGCAGAATCAATGAGACGCTATAGCTGGACGCCAGACACTATGGACAACGTGAACCTGGTCTCCAGCCCCGTCCATTCAGGGTAAAGCCAACATCACATTACTGTTCTTATACTTTTTCAAGAAGTTCACCTTGGCAAGCTGTTTTGAGCTTGTGAAATGAACAAAAAAACATCACACAAGTTTGTTCTTTGATTTCACTTTAAGTGTATCAGGGCCTTTAAAATTTAGTGCAAATTTTATCTAATTTGTGAGACTGAAGAAGTATGCTGTTACTTGAATTTTTGGTGGAAGAGAAACTGAAAAAATCCTACATACATTACATGAGGGATCCATTTCTAAGCACCACAGAGAATTGGGGGTAGGGTTAGGTATTGTTTGAATTTTAGTGATTCCAATTTCAGTTTCTGATTCTTAATGATTCCTAGTTTTGATTCCAATAAGAATAATAATAAAAAATGAAGTCACACATTTCGATATCAAACACATTTTTTCTGTGCCTTCTGTTGCCTTTTGTGGCACAGACAGCAGCGGGAATATTAGGCTGCTGTTATTATAAGACCTAATGCATAGATCTAATATACTATACTGTTACACATGCCTTTTCTTTGTCAACAGTTTACATTCACTTAAAGCAAAACAAAGATTATATTTTGATATAATTTTGTGGGTTTTGTCCCGTCAAGTGCAAGAAGATGTGAAAGAGAACTCAATTCAGTATTTGCACACTGTATGAGAGGCAGCTTTTTGTGAACACGCTTTGGATATTTGCGCAGGACAGAAAACATCACACAAGTGCCGAATTAAGTTCTCTTCTTGCATTTCAGTGGTTTAAAATCACATTAAAATGTGTTAGTGCTAATATTAAGGTTCTTATGATTTTTTTTCTCCATATTCCATATGTTCACTTGTTTCTTTGCAGCGTTTCTCCTTCACCCCTTCAGTATGACAACAGGTGACGGTTGATCATGTGATCACAGTTTTTCCTCCCTGTGTTTGTGTTGTTGCTGTTCTCAACTTAACTTCTAGGGAAACGTTGCCCAGAGCGACCTATCAGTATAGATCACTATTTGATAACATCTTCATAAGCCAAACAAGCCATAAGACCTAATATACACATGTATATCATTGTCACTTAATGTTTTTTTTTTTGTATTCATTTTGTTATAATAGACTGTATACTATAATGTTAAACTGAAAAAAAAAACATGTAATGATTTCAGTCACAATAAAGAGTGTTTTAGCAATACAAATACAAATTGCTGAAGATAGATCTTAATAATGCAAGATTTACATTGCAACACCTTAACAGTTTTGTTGAATTCTGAGTCTTTACTGTAAACGAATTGTAACTGTCCTTGTTAGTACAATGTCAAACTATCCAACCAATATTCTCTACCTCACTAACTTCTCACCAGGTGCATGGAATGATCCCAGATCACTTTTTCTTCTCTGATTTTCTCTCTGAAATTTGTTTGTGAGTGTGTTTTTATCACAGCATGGGATAACTTATCTCTGTGAACCTGTAAGATGCTGAATCTCTTTTTATCTTCTCTTATTGGATCGTTTTCCTCTTGCAGGTTTTTGGTGAGCTTCATGGTGGACGCCCGCGGCGGTTCCATGCGAGGAAGTCGCCACAATGGCATGCGTATCATCATCCCTCCCCGCAAGTGCACTGCGCCAACACGTATCACGTGCCGTCTGGTCAAGAGACACAAGCTGGCGTCCCTGCCGCCCATGGTGGAGGGAGAGGGGCTGGCGAGCCGGCTGGTGGAGGTGGGCCCAGCGGGCGCTCAGTTTCTGGGGTAGGTTTCACCTTCATGCTCGTTTCAGTCCAGCTTTTTCTTATCATTTCCATGGAAGCCATCTGTGTTTGGTAGTGTGTGTCGGTGAAGTGTTTCAGTAGTGATACAAAGCGGCTTCGCCCACCATTGTTATCATGCCAATGCCCTGGTACGTGACACTGACTCAGCGATATACAGTAAAGCACCTTGACTTTACCCTTTCCTTAACTCTATTTCCTACAATGGGATCCTGCAGGTCATCAAAGTTCCCTAGTAAACATCTTAAGGACTGCTGAAAGAGCTCCACCATTTTAGTAACAAATGTTTTAAAATGACACATACTGGCTCTGTTCTAGAACTCGGTGAGCTGCCTACGTAGACGACATTTTAAGGCCAGGCACCACAGGTGAATTGCGTAATCATTTTTTATTTTTAAATAGATATCATCATACTTTCCCCTTTTGGTTAACCACAGTACGTTAAAGAGATAGTTCACCCAAAATTAAAATATTTTGTCATCATTTCTTCATGCTAAAGTTCTTACAAACCTGTATGAGTTTCTTTCTTCTGCTGAACACAAAAGAAGATATTTTAAATAATGTTTGTAACCATACAGTTGACAGTAGCCGTTTACTTCCAAAGTATTTTTACTATGTCAATGGCCGCCATCAACTGTCAGGTTTTCTTTTGTGCTCGGCAGAAGAAACAAACTCATACAGGTTTGGAACAGCTTGAGGATTAGTAAATGATGTCAAATTTTTTTTAATTTAATTTTAATTTTTGGGTGAACTATACCTTTAAGACAACTGTTTTTTTTTTATTATGTTTTTTAAATATGCAAATGATTCATTATCTAATTAAACAGGTTGCATACATTTCCAGAACAGAACTCTGAATATTGGATAAAGCCAGATTCAAAACTGTTGTGTAATTTTGTTGACATATTAAAGAATTTTTACAGACAGGATTTTGGATATCTTTTTTTTTCACTCTATAAATCAGATACTTTAAACAAATACTTCAAACAGCCAGAAAATCACCATCTTTTTAGAAATAAAACGTTATGTAAATAAGACAAAAGATAAATGAATGAACCCTTCTGTAAAAACCTGTAAAGTTTGGTGTATGTTAGTGCTACTGAAGTGGAGATTTCTGGCTCAATGCATCATGAAAAAAATATCATTTTGAACTGTAGTTGAATTCTAAAGATGCAAATAGATAAAGTGTACTAAAACAAACACTTAAGGGCGCGTTCACACTTGGCGTCTTTTTTGACTAGAAAAAGTTGACAAGAGCGCTTTTTTAGTAAAATAAAAAGCTGGCAGCGTTTTGTTTACAAATAGAAGCCGAGGGCGTCTTTTGTTGCTATAACAACAGCTGCAACGGTAGCCTAGCGCTGTGTGCTGCAGAAATGTCGGCTTTTGAAGTTAACAGGGAGGAGTGGTTCTAGCAGCATTTGTGGGTACGCACGACATTATATAGGAAGGAAACTGTATAGTGCCAACAATTTAGTCCAGGAGCTCCGGTCAGATGATGCACGGTTTCATACAACTCCTTATGCTCTGGGACTACGTCCCAGTCTGTCTACCAGGCTAACTTCTCCTTTTTCTTGTTGTTTTTGTTGTTATAGAGCTTGGCTTCATACTAAACATCATTGGTCAGCTGTCAAAGCGCTTGACTTTGGGCGTTTTTTTCAGAAAAGTTAAACTTTTTTCAACTTGAAAAGACGCCCTGAGCTGCAGAAAAAGACACCAGCGGTGGCGTTTTAAAAAGCGCTCAGGACTTTTTTGAAAACACGGTTTACTCCATAGGATTATAATGTAAAACAGACACCGGCAGCTTCAAAAAAGACGCCAAGTGTGAACATAGCCTTAATGTGTATTTTGGGTATTTTTCTTCAAAATCACAAAATTAACCATTAAATTAAAATAAAATAAAATAAAAACGGTTTTGCCTGTAGTGTCTTGCCTTAAGGTGTCCTAGGCATGTTCCAAATTTAAAAAAAAAAAAAAAAAATATCTGTCCTTCTTCCTGAACAATGCAATCCCAGAATACATTTGGAAAAGCTAGAGAAAACTCAATCGATACAGAAAAGATCAATAAAAATAGTCAATTAATTAAACTGTACTGGTTTACCCATTGTTTGTGTGTTGATGTATTATCATGTTTATAGAGTGCCACACTGTTAGATTTACAGCAGGCTATCGGCAAACCAATTGTTAGTCAAGTCTCCTGTGCGCTATTTGTATATGAGTTGTTGCCTATGAGTGTGCCAAATAACTCACTCATGTCATTTTGGATGCATGGTAGATGCAAGAAAGCTCACTAGGTTTTGGAACAAGCCGCTGTACTTGGAACAGGGTGAGCAATAGCTCACTGAAACATTACAACGCTAGGGCTAGTCTCCCATCCTGCAGGAATGACAAGTTGTTCCTCCTTTTTGTTCCTCTAAATGCTGCATGGATATAATTCAGTAAACTCCATCTACCTCGAAAATTCCCTCTTCTTAGTGAGGGCGAGAGCTACATTAGCCGAATCCTGCAGCTCGGGCCACGAGGAGCAAAATTTTCTGGGTAGGAGTGTGTGCTTAGTGAAGTCACAGCACTTCATGTTGATTTCAACTACTACTTTTATTGACATAGCTGATGTTTCCTTTGTTTCCTCCTTTACGTTCATCTACACCTTTTCCTTTTAGCTTTCAGTGAATGTACACATCGCTGAAAGTGACTCATACTGGCTGTTTGGGCTGGTTATGCAGTGCTTGGTGAGCATGAGTGTCTGCAGTCATGGCTGCTGCCTTAGCCCTGTGTTTTTACACTAAGAGAGAGTTTCATTTGTCCTTTTAGTTTTAGAGAAGGTATCAGTGTTTATTTAAGGGTAGGGTCACTCTCTGAATATTCTTGAGCAGTTTATATTGTATTTGGATTAGGCTGTTTAGTGTCTAATGTGCCCTGTTTAACTCCCAATTCTAGTGGGTCTGAGTCTGGGGCCTTCAGGCATGAACTTTTCCATGGTACCTTCTCTGTCTACACATTTAATGTTTTCTTCCATGATTGTCTGATGTTACTGTTTTTATCCATTGTGTAACATGAGCTATTTGATTTAATTGCTCCCTATTAGAATAGGGCCTGTAATGTACTGGCCAGAACAGGTCGCATTTCATTTTATATAGTTTCGTTGACAAATTCATAATTAGTAAATGCCCCAAACTGCAGAAAATGCCCATCTTAAAACAAGCAAAACTCACTTAAATAGAAAAAATAGCAAGAGTTGCCTAAAGTAGAACCTGCCAATGGGATATGCAAAAAATACTTAAAAATGAACTGAAAATGTAAACGATTACTGTGAAGACTGCAATTATGCAATGAAAATGATTCACCTCGTTTTAAGTGTTTGCATATAATCTTAAAATAAGAAGCAAATTCTTAAAATAAGATTGTCTTAAATAAAGAAATTAATAGCATTCATACTTTTACCCACCTTGATGGGTTTTGTACTTATAATCCAAGACCGATTAACTTAAATGTACTCATTTGACCTGAAGTGCACATTCTGTCAGTATATGTGTTTCCTGGGAATTAAACCCTTGATCTCAGCATTATTAGCACCATGTTCTACCAGTTGAACTATACAAGAATCCTTGCAGTGACTCTAAAAATATATTATTAGATATAATATTTGAAAAAGACCACATAAGTTAATTTCTAAACTTCTCATTTCTTAAGCTGCACTAAGGTTGCTTAATGCTTGATCATTTTATAAGAATTTCTGATTAGTTTTATGGTCAATTCATATTGCAGCAGCTAGATATACTGTAGTGCTTGTTTTAAGAATTCTTAAGTTATTTTATCCCACTGGCAATTGTTGTGTTTAATTTTAGGTTCGGTTTTGCTCTATGTAGGTGTTTTGATTGTTTCAAAAGGGCATTTTTTGTCAAGTTTACAAATTTCATTTATCAAGCCTTTTCTTGTTCTTAAACATCTATTCATCTACAGTATTTTAATGTTGAGTAGCTGTCACAGCATATTCAAGTTGAAAAATCACCAAAAACAAGATTTTAAAAAAATCTATATATATATTACAAGCTACGCTGTCTGAAAGTGAATTTATCTTGTTAGATATTTTACTGAAAATGAAAACAAGAATAGGATTTAAGGCATCTTTATTTTGCATCTTACTTGCTGTTTGAAAGATTTAATTTCAAAGCATGAAGCAGTGACGCTTGGTAAAAAAAAAAAGTTATGCTAATCTAAAACACTGATAAAATCAGTTCTGCATCTGTCCTCTTGGGTTCAGAATAGAAACCAGTGGTGTTTACCCATATTAATATCAGATGCATTTGCCAAGTGCCCCTCGTTTGCACTAATGTTCCATGAATGTTCGTCATCGCCATTTACTAAAGTCATCATCAGCATTTGTGTGTCTCGTCGTCTCGCATTTATTAGTCTGAGAGGTTCCACTGATAAAGGCCTGCGATGTGTTTTCACAGCCCTGTGATTGTGGAGATCCCTCATTTTGGCTCCATGAGGGAGAAGGAGCGAGAGCTCATTATGCTCAGGAGCGAAAACGGTGAGACCTGGAAAGAGCATCATTATGACTGCAAATCTGAAGACCTCATTGAGCTCCTCAATGGCATGGACGAAGGTAAAATGATGATTATTAAATCTGCACTGTTACTGACCTTGTGCATGATGAGATTCAGACAAGCCTTTAGTGAGTGTTGATTAGTGGTCGACGGATGTGAGTTTTCAGTGGTGATGGCAATATCTAGAATGCAGGATGGCCAATGTCTGACATAATGCCTATATATGTACAAACAATACAATTTAGAGACAGCATATGACATGCACTAACATGTTGAAATTAAATCAACATTTGGGTTACAAAGTCATTACAACCACATTTATGGCCATAGCAAGACCATAGCGTCATGGTGCAACTTTAGCGTAGGAAAACACCACTCACATTTCCTTCAGGAAATTAAAAATACTAGTTTTTATGTTTGCTCCTGTAAAATATGTAATGTAAATGCTTCCTGAAATCAAACTCGCATAATACTTGTGTACTCCAAAGAACTTGACAGCACAGCAGATCTGGAGAAGAAACGTATCTGTCGAATCATCACAAAGGACTTCCCACAATACTTTGCGGTGGTATCACGGATCAAGCAGGAGAGTAATCAGATGGGTCCAGATGGAGGGGTCCTGTCCAGCATGACAGTACCTCTGGTCCAGGCCTCCTTCCCTGAGGGTGCACTCACCAAGAAGATCAGAGTAGGACTGCAGGTAGATAACTCTCCAAATATAATTCCAAATGTCCATTTTTTGTATGCACTGAACTATCTCCCAGCTTGATATTTAAAGACTACCCTCTTAAAAATAAAGGTTTTAAACAAACACACAAGTCACAGCACTGAGTCTGCACTTTTAATGACCTCCGTATAATCAGAGATGCAGGTAACGCGGCAGCTCTGATTTTATTGGACTTAAGTGCAGCTTTTGACACAATAGACCACGTGATTCTTATAAAGCGGTTATCCCATTTAATTGGAATTAGTGGGACGGTTTTAGAGTGGTTCAAGTCTTATTTGTCACATAGATCATCCTCTGTAAAGTATGGTAACTTTGTTTCAACGACAGTGCCTGTTACTTGTGGTGTACCCCAGGGTTCTGTTATTGGCCCTATTTTATTTTCATTGTATATGTTGCCCCTCGGCTCAATTTTTAAAAAGTATGGCATGTCGTACCATTTGTATGCAGATGATTCACAGATCTGTTTACCTATGAGAGTGGGAGAGAATAATTGTTCGAATTTGCTATTTGCATGTCTAGAGGAGGTTAAGAGCTGGATGACTTTGGCCCTGCCAGAGGTTGTTTAGATATGTCCACATATTTGGGTTCATGGTCCGATTATTGCCATGACCAAATAAGGAACTTAGGTGTGGTGTTTGACCCAGAGCTGAAATTTGACAAGCAGATTAATGCTGTAGTAAAGAGTTGTTTTTTCCAGATTAGGTCTATTGCTCGACTAAAGCCTATTCTGTCAAGAAAAGACTTAGAGAAGGTTATTAATGCCTTTGTTTTGTCTCGTCTGGACTATTGCAATGTGTTGTATGTGAAGTCCTGCCAGACCACTATTTCACGCTTGCAATTAGTTCAGAATGCAGCAGCTAGGCTGCTAGTGGGTGCTAAGAAAAGTCATCATATCTCTCCTATTTTAGCTTCTTTCAAGTGGCTACCAGTGAACTATAGGGTATTTTATAGTTATACTATAGGGTGTTTTATAGTTATACTATAGTCTTTTATATGTTTTTAAAGCAGTGCATGGGATGGCCCCTGCTTACGTGTCTGAGCGCATTGCTGTTCGTCAAGCACCTAGGTCTCTAAGATCCAATAATAAGTTATTGCTTACTGTCCCTCGTACTCATTTAAAGTTAAAAGGGGATCAGGCCTTTGCTGTTGCAGGGTCAAAGCTCTGGAATAGTCTTCCTCGGGTACTTAGAGAGGTCTCATCCTTAAATGCTTTTAAAGTTGAAGTCAAAAACTACTTCTTGTCCTTAGCCTTTGAGAGGGTGGGCTAGTCTTTGCTGTTTAGTAGAATGTGTGTTGTCTTAAGTTGTGTGTTTTAATGAGTGTTTCTTGATTGTACAGCACTTTGGTCTGCAGGTGCAGTTGTAAAGTGCTCTATAAATAAAGTGAAATGAAATGAAATGAAAATGAAACAAACAAACAAACAAACACTGGCATTATGGTTCCATAAAGAACCTTTAACATCCATGGATCCTGCCCATTCCACAAAAGGTTCTTTAGATATTTAAAATGTTCTTCACACTAAGAAAAAAGTGTGAAGAACAGTTTTTTTATGAACTGTTTACTGAAAGGATAAGCATTGTTGTGAAAACCCCCTTTTGGAACATTAATTTTTAAGAGTGTATTATAAGCCGTTTGTAGGTTGATTCCTTTGAAAAGTGTAACACTCTGACTCTTTCTTAACAACACTAGCTCGACCAGTAGTGTGAGTTTAGGCCAGGACATATTAGGGATTATTTGCTGATGCTAGCGGTCAGAAATTGCACACTTTAATAAAGCTCATTGTGTAGATGTTTCACTTAAATATTCTTGCTTTCTCTTAACAGGCCCAACCTGTTTCAGATGAAACTGTGAAGAAGTTCATAGGAAATCGTGCCACCTTCAGCCCTATAGTGACAGTGGAGCCTCGCAGGAGGAAGTTCCATAAGCCCATTACCATGACCATACCCGTGCCGCCACTGTCTGGAGAGGGTGTGGTGAATGGCTACAAAGGAGACCCAACACCAAGCCTGCGCCTGCTCTGCAGTATAACTGGTAGGATTGACTTGTGGAGAGTAATAATCTTTTTAACAGTTCATCAAGCTCCCGGTTTGCAATCGTCACAACTGTTTTTTTCATAAATAGGCTGTATTGCTGATAATCCGGGTTAGCCTAAAGGCCTTCAACACCAAGAACGATAACTAAATTGCTGACTGTATTAACGTTCACACCAACGCACAATATCGTTCTGTTTGTCATAAGCGCACGCAGCAGTTATGTCATCCCTTGCTTTAAATGCTCAAGCTGTTTAAAGGTGGATTCTGATTGGTTGTTGATGTCTGGAAAATGATTCCAACGGTAATGTTCGTCTGTGTCATTATCGTTATAGTTGTGGTTTGTACACCTCTCATAGAATTATAACTTTATAGGAAGCGTTATAGATATAGTCCTTGATGTGGATGGGCTAACTTCTCTATTACAGTATTTGTTTCTAAGGATGCACCAATTATCATTTTTAATGGATGATTATGTTTTTTTTACAAGCAAGTAGGCCAATTCTGGTACCGACTGCAGTTTTTTTTCTTTATACAAGAAAGAATGAAAGAGTACAAGAACAAAATGTTTATTTACTCTATCTCAAACCAAACTGGCCTTACACAGAAATGTCTGTAGCCATTTGAAATTAGAGGCAACCGCTGAATTTGGATCACGATCCAAACAAAGATGATATATACATGTAGTATGAGAAGTTGTTTTTTATTTCAATTAGATTTTATAATATGAAGAAAAACAAAATGAATTTTCTGAATTTAGCTTTGTGAAAATATGCTACATAAAACATACCTGCAAAAAACAACAGAACTTTTCAGAAAATGTAAAAAATCATTTTAATAAAGCATCTCGTGACAGGTGGCACATCGCCGGCTCAGTGGGAGGACATCACTGGCACTACACCTCTCACCTTTATGAAGGACTGTGTGTCCTTCACCACAAACGTGTCTGCCAGGTACAAGAACAACTTTTGAACTTTTCTCTCATAAAATCATCTTACCTGCTTTAATCAATTTTCAATATCTCAGATCTAATTCTAGAAGATATTAAAGTGTGTTATCAAAATCTCACATTTTCATCTTTGTGACTTAAATTTGTGTCCAGGTTTTGGCTTGCAGACTGCCATCAGACCCCAGAGACTGTAGGTTTGGCCACCCAGCTCTACAGGGAGCTCATCTGTGTGCCCTACATGGCCAAGTTTGTAGTGTTTGCTAAAATGAATGACCCTGTGGAGTCCAGCCTGCGGTGCTTCTGTATGACAGACGATAAAGTGGACAAAACCCTGGAACAGCAGGAGAACTTTGAGGAGGTGGCCAGAAGCAAAGACATTGAGGTGCATTATCCGTATGAATTTTTTAAAATGTTGCTATTATCACTAGATTCTGATGTATGGTATAACATTCCATGCTAATTATTTATTCTATAAGATATTTTTGCAAATTAACATTTTTATCAAATGTGGTTTGCGTGACACGGCTGGCTGTTTTAAAGGTGCTGGAAGGGAAGCCCATCTATGTGGACTGCTATGGCAATTTGGCCCCTGTGACCAAAGCCGGACAGCAGCTGGTTTTTAACTTCTATGCTTTCAAGGAAAACAGACTCCCGTTCTGTGTGAAGGTAGATCATTTTTTTCTTCACACGTTTTCATGACAATTAGACACATTAGTAAAACATTCTGCCTGCCAAATTGTTTTGTTATTAAAATCAGCATAATTTTCTGTTAGGCCCTGAGATATCAGAAGGTAATGAGAAACATGTAGCTCTTTGCATGTTGTGACTTTCCACTTCAGCATTCTTGTGTTTTTTCCAGCTGAAACCTTGTACTTATTTAAATCAGATGGGCTGCTCCTCTACAAGCTGTTATCCAGCAAATTCTGGGCAAGTCAGACTTAAGAACTAATTCGTCAGCAGTAACATTTGTTTGTCATCTGCAGGTCAGAGACAGCAGCCAAGAGCCATGTGGCCGCCTGTCCTTCCTCAGAGAGCCCAAAACGTCCAAGGGTATCGCTCAGACTGCTATCTGTAATTTAAACATCACACTGCCAGGACTCAAGAAGGTAAGGCTGAACTCTGATCATCTGCGTCATATCATGCCATCTTCATACTCAGGAAAGATAGAGCAGTGTTCCTAGTCATTAAGGGTCAAATTGGCTCAAACTGCCTGAGTGTGTCTTTTATCTGTTTCAAGCTTTTTTCAAGTTGTTGTTGTGGCTGACCCAAATCACACTTTTGATTTGGATCTTGCTTTGGCTGAAGGTGCACAGGCTTGTGCTTATTTCAACAGCTTCTGTGGTTGCGGCTCTGTGCTTTGTTTTTCTTTTTATTGTTTACCCCTTTATGTTCCTTCACTGTGGCTTTGCGGTACCTTTTACTTAGTGTGCTCTCAATCGCCTTTTTCACATCCTGATGTTTCTTTCCCCCTGCTCTTCATTACGTTATCCCCTCTGTTTCTGCAATGCATCTTGGGAACCAAAAGGATGTGGATTCAGATCCTGAGGAAGAGGTAATAGTGCTGTCCCCTCATTTCCATGTGGTGTGCTAGTTGCTTTAGCTCTGGGTTATTTGTTCGTATAAGACGGCTTTAACTTGGGTACACATACAGTACATATACTGCATGCTGCTGCAACTTTCTGCAAGCTGATTTTTTTTTTACTCATCCATGCACCAAGTACTGTTGCATAGACTGTCAAGACTTAGGTGGATCACATGTCAAAAGCATATCAAATTTAATTTAGAGGACAAAAAATAATATGTTTATATTGCGTAACAAAGTACTGGTCATCGACGCCTAGGATCTCACTGACCCAGTCGATCGTAGTTATTCTTTTTGTTTCATGGCCTTTAGAATGAATTAAAGGAAATCAATGTAGCATTGATTTCCTTTAATGCAAATAGAGACTATATAGGCCAACCCAATGTAAAGAGTACAGTAATATAAGAAAATTATAAAAACCTTCCAAATCAGTGTTCCTATATTATAGTCATAATGCTTTTTCAGAAGGAAAGAACAATAGGAGAGTTAGCTAAACTTTAAGCAGAGTTGATAATGAGAAAACTGATAGGATTCTTTTTGTTGTTGTTACAGACTGAAAAGCCAGAACGACGTCATACCTTTGCATCTCTAGCCTTACGTAAGCGCTACAGCTATCTGACCGAGCCTGGAACGAGTGAGTTTGATGTTTTCACTAATATATGAACTTATATTGAGAACCAAATTCTTGGGAGTGATTAAAGCTACAGTAACATGTGACATTGTTTTATCTGCACATTCTTACCATACATGAACAGAGTCCACATGCTTGTTTTTTTGTTTGTTTTTGTTTTTTGTAAAATTTAGTTTGCATGTAAAATTTGGTATTTCAGTTGGTGTGCCGTGCTTGCCCTGTGCTTATGAGATGTTGTTTACCCTATTTGTTCATTTTTACCCACACTAGCAAGAATAATATTTTGTAATATTCATAACATTTTACTTTGAGTGACTTGCAAAACTTTATGCACTATGGCATCAAAGTAAAAAATCATTTCCTTTTTTTTAATTCCTGTTTACAACCAGTCTTGCTCCTTTTGGCTTTGTGATTGTGCATAATTATTTAATGCATTTTTGACGGAAATGCATGAAGATTCACAGGTAGATTCTCTCGGGTGCTTTCACAGTTCGCACTGAATTGCCTGTCACTAAGGTTACTCAGATCTGCATGATGTGAGCGATATTATGAACTTTAAACTGTAGTTATTTAGCCCGCATTTGTCATAATATGTTTTCCTGTAGCATAGGAACAAGGATGCTTTTTGTTTTGGAGTCTTCTGTTTTTGTCAAAATACATAAATTGGGGAAAGATCTGTATTTTTTTTTTCTAAACCAAACAGATAAAAGGCACTGTAGCAAATGAAGGTAGTCAGTCACAGGAAAATTTAGCACATCAAAAGTCAAAAGTGAAATTGTTTTACTCTGGTCCTGTGCATTTGTCTTGCCATTTTACGTTTTATCATTTTTGTCATACCTTTGTGTGTGTGTGCGCTTTGTTCATTTTTGTTTTGTGAACCCTTTGTGGGCCATGAATCTCTTTGGATCATCTTTATTTTGGCACCATCCTCATCTTCAGTTCCATTTCACATCATAAAACTGCTGCTCTACTCCTTGTAAGACAATCACCACTGACCAATTTTTTCCTTCTGGTCTCTCTGTTTTTCCACCATTTTTTGTTGACTTTATGTTGGATTTTCATTTGTCTGTTTAAAGAAACAGTTGAACGAAGTACAACAAGAACACTGCCTGCTGGTTACGCTCACAAACCTGTCTTTTCAACAAGATCTTACCAGGCATGGTCGACTGCTCCTATTACCGTCCCTGGGCAAACAAAATGTGGACTGGGTTCCCTCTCCAGTTCACCTTCCAGCACGCCATCTGCTTCGCCACTAAAGTCTGTGTGGTCCATTTCCTCTGCTTCTCCAATCAAGTCCACCCTAGGAACATCGAATGCTTCTCCTGCAAAATCAGTTAGCGATGTAGCATCACCCATTAGAACATACAGATCTATGTCATCTCCAATAAAGACTGTGGTTCCACAACCCCAAAACCAAGTTCAAATTTCCTCCAGTCTCCTGTCTTCGTCGGGTAAAACTGGCACGGATCCGGTGTCCATTAAGGGGCTCGCTGCGTCATTGTCCTCAAGAGCTAACTTGATTTCATCACCTGGATCTTTGCTAGACAGAACTTTCACCACAGTGACGCAAGCTGATTCCATAAAGTCGACCACAAATACATACACGTCTTTATCATTCAAATCCACCCTGGCCCCCACAAGTATAGCAGCGTCCTCTCCCATTCGAAACATAACAAACTTGTCCTCTATTAAAACAAGCACGGATGCAGCTAGGGGTACAATTCTGTCATCGCTTTCGTCATCAGCTAAGCCTACAATATCCAGTACTGAAACCGTCCTGTTAAATGGATCCATTTCACCGATAAAATACCCCTCATCCTCCTCTGCATCTTCCCGTCTGTTTACAGGAGGCGTTTACAGCTTACAAGAACGGATACAGGCCACAACGCAAGCAGCTACGGCCAGTGTTGGTGCAGCCTTCAGTGAGGCTGAGAAAACACTTACTGCTGGCTCAGCATCAAACTATAGTGCGCTAAAATCTGTATCTTCACCTTTAAGATCAAATTTATCAAGTTCTGTTTACGATACCCTTAGATCACCAGCCACTACCACCACATCAATATCATCCATTTCCATGTCTGTTCCAGTATTCTCCATGGTCAATGTGCTCCCTGAACCCCAGGGGAAGAAACTTCCAGAAAAAATAACAATTACACCTCAGGCACACACCCAAGCACAGTCCTCAACATCACGAATTAAACCCTCAAAGCCCTCACTTTTTATTTCCCCAACAGTCCTCAAAGCTGCTGCCGCACCCACATTGACATCCAGTCAAGAGATTCTTAAGGATGTGGCAGATATGAAGGAAGATCTGATGAGAATGACCGCAATCTTACAAACTGACTCGTCATCCGCAGCCAAAAGCTTCCACTCGCATGTTTCTAAAGAGTCCAAGATGGAGGATGAAGAGCCTTTCAGTTTGGTTGAGAAAGTTAAAGAGGACCTTGTCAAAGTTAGTGAAATACTTACAAAAGATGTCCTGAGCGAAGCCAAAAGCTCAAGTAAAGACAGGGCCTCAGAAGATGAATGGGAAGAGTTCTCCAAAGATGAAATTGAGGAGGCACGACAGAGTGTCCTGCATTCCTTGCCAACATTTGAACCAACCCTTCCTGTCAGGCCACAATCAGTGCCAGACAAAGATCTCAATTTAGCTAAAGTGGTCGATTACTTAATGAATGATCTTGGTGCCAGTTCCCTTTCAAAAATAGCTGATGTAAAGAGCAGGTATGATGAAATAAAGAAGGAAGGAGAGGAAAAACAAAAGCGTACCATGAAACCGGAGCACAAGCTCAAAATGCCACCCACAGGTATGCGGACCTCTCCCTCAGAGAAAGACTTGAGTAAATTAGCAGATTCCTATAGTGGCACAGATGCTATCCTGGAATCTCCTGATGACTTTTCCCATGAACAAGATAAGAGTCCCCTCTCAGATAGTGGTTTTGAAACCAGAAGTGAAAAGACCCCATCAGCTCCTCAAAGTGCGGAGAGCACAGGGCCCAAACCCCCCTTCACAGATGTGCCTATTCCCCCTGTCATAACAGAAACCAGAACTGAGGTTGTTCACGTCATCAGGAGCTATGAACATCCTGAGGAGGTCTGTGAGCCACTAATGGATGAGGCAGCAGCTTTGAAGCCTCCAGTTGAGCCTGAGCCAGCAGTTAGCTCGATCAAAGATAAGGTAAAGGCCTTGCAGATGAAAGTCAGCTCTGAGGAACTGGCATGTGTCAAAGAAGAAACTCATATCACCACTACTACTCGAATGGTCTACCACAAACCTCAACTGAAAGATGCTGGCTCTGACAGGATTGAAGACACAATGTCAGTCCGAGACATAATGAAAGCTTTTCAGTCTGGCAGAGACCCTTCCAAAGAATTAGCCGGTTTATTTGAGCACAAAGCTGGCCAAGATGCCATTAAAGGAGATGAATTGTCGCCACGGTTCCTCGAAAAGGACAAAAAACCCAAAGTTGAGAGAATTATTGAGGTGCACATAGAAAAGGGCAACACAACTGACCCGACAGAAGTTATAATCAGAGAGACTAAAAAGCATCCAGAGTTTATATGCAGGAGTGACCGAGGTCTCAAGGAGCTTGTTGAAAGGGTTGATGGTGATTATGAGGTTCTTCAAGATGAGGAGGAACTTACTGCTGAGGAATCACTGCCATTCTTCTTAGACACATCCAGAGTCAATACACCTGTTTCTCAAGAGGAAGAGTCTCGTCCCAGTTCAGCTCAGCTTATTGCAGATGAGTCATATAAAGCTTTAAAACTTCTAAGCCAGCATTCTATTGAGTATCTTGATGACGAGTTATCGGAGTTGAGAGGGGAGTCATACAGGTTTGCTGAGAAAATGTTGCTTTCAGAAAAATTAGACATATCACATTCTGATACTGAGGACTCAGTGGCAGACCAGGCGCATAGCGTAGCCACTGAGGTACATGGGGCAGAAGGCGTATATGGAGAAAAAGTAGCTGGCCCCAGGAAGGAGTCCAAATTAAAGTCAGCAAGGGATGCATCAGACAAATCAGGTAAATATCCCCCACAAGATGAGCAATATGACAAAGTTACAGTATTACATTATACCACAGAACCCGGTAGCCCTAAACATGCAGTGTGGATGAGATTCACCCAGGATAGGCAGGACAGGAACAGAGAGAAGATCATATATGAAGATAGAGTAGATCGGACCATTAAAGAGGCAGAGGAGAAACTGAGTGAGGTTTCACAGTTTTTTAGGGACAAAACTGAAAAGTTAAATGATGAGCTTATGTCCCCTGAGAAAAAGAAACCAACAAGATTATCACGAGAGACACAGTCAGGGCCGAGCTCAACGTGCAGCAGCCCTGAGAAAAAGCAAAAGAGTGCAGCTGAGGAATGGGACAAAGGCAGACAGAAGATGTTTGGCAGCACAAACGAAAGGAAAAGTGCAAGTCTGCCAAACAGTCCCGAGAGGCATATGCTGTCACAGTTCAGTGAGGACAAGCCAAAACAGCACGAAGATCCTAACCAGGCAAAGACAGGTGATGCAGGCCCCCCAGTCCCGGTTAAGACATCTAGAGTGAGTTCTTTTCGGCAAAAGTTTGAAATAGAAGCGCAGAAACAGGATCAGAATGTGCCTCTAACACAGTCAAAACAACCAGTTAAAAAACTACCAGAAAGTAAATTACCAGTATATCAGTTTTACGCTGGTTCAAAACCCTCAAAAGCTGATTCCACAGATGAAGGACACCCACCCCCTAGAAAACTAACAGAAACTGATAAAAGTAAAGTAACCCCTCACAGTAGCAGTAGTACTATTGTCTCAAAGCAATCAGGTGAAAAATGTTTACCTGAAAAATCTACCACATCAGATACTGTTGTAAAAAGAGCCTTACTTTTTGAGAAAATGAAAGATCAAGAGTTTGATAAAACTCAGGAGAGCTCTACTAAAGTTGACTCTCAAGATTTGAAAGATGGATATATTGCAGACAGGCATAGTGCAATTAATGATATTAAAGAGCAGCAGTATTTAAAGAGTGACATTAAAAATGAGACAGCTTCCTTGTCTAAGGATAATATCAATAGGAATGACTTTCAGATAAAGACCCTTAAGAAAAAGACAGAATCTCATATTCCTGTGAGAACACCACCTGGTTCCTCAGACAATAATCAGTCAAAGAAGGCAAATCAAGACACGCTAACTAAATTACCTGAAAAGAGCCCATCACACATACCTACCCTGACCAAACCAAGGGTTCAGGGCCGTTCAGAGTTACAGAGAGAGGAAGCTGCAACAAAGAAGTCTGAAGAAGTCTCTGCTGAAAGTAGAACAACAAGTGGTCTAAGTGACACTAGTTCGGTCGAAAAAATGTCCACCGTTACAACAAGAGAAAGTTTCAAAGGGCTTAAAACTTTACCAGTCTATGTAAGTGTTCAAGTGGGGAAACAGTCTGACAAAGATACGGGTGGAGGAGGAACCAATGGAACATTCAAAAAGATGGCTAGCTCAGAAAGTCGAACAATTTATGCAGTTAAACAGAAACAGCCCACATCTCCTCAAGGCAGCCCAGATGATGACACTTTAGAACAGTTCTCTTTTATCGATAGCTCTGGCAAAAGTCCTATTACTCCAGAGACACCAAGCTCAGAAGAGGTCAGCTATGATCTCACCTCGAGAACCCCTGATCCATTTATTGCATTTATGCCAGGTATTGCAAGCCCAATAGCTGAGGTTTCAGAGGAGTCAGAAGATAGTGAACAAGGTAAAGCTGTTCCTTTGAAAGAATCTGGACCAGAAAAAGGAGCCAATGGTAAACACGAAACTGGCCAGGAGACAAAAGACAAAAGAGTTGCATATATAGAGTTCCCTCCTCCACCACCCTTGGATTCTGATTCCTCACAGCCTGACAAAAAAGGGTCGACTCCTTCCTCAGAGGCTGAGACTGAATTGATGGAAGTAAATCTCCAAGAGGAGCATGATAAACATCTTCTTGCCGAGCCTATAATAAGAGTCCAGCCTCCATCTCCTGTGCCCCCAGGAGCTAATGATAGCGATTCAAGTGAGGAGGAGGAATCGGTCTTTAAACCTATTCCAATAAAGAAATATACCTTTAAGATTGATGAGGACAAAGATTTGAAGAAAAGCCCGTCCAAAACACCCGACAAGAATGGGAACGATAAAGAACCAGGGTCAAATGGTAATGAAAAAGAAGAGGATTATGATTATGAACAAAATGGCAATGATCAGTCCATCACAGATTGCTCAATAGCGACAACTGCAGAGTTCTCGCATGACACTGATGCCACTGAGATTGACTCTCTTGATGGATATGAACTTCAAGATGAGGATGACGGCTTAAGTGAACCTATTGCCAAACCATTTGGATTTCCCAATGAAAACAGAAAGGATGTCTGGGCATCAGATAATATGTCCAGACCAAGTGACCGTTGCCAAAGTAAACTTGAAGTAATTCATGAAGAATCACCAGCTGAGGATTACAAAAAGACCAAAGCTAAGACTGATCCCTCAAACAAAAAGAATGGAAAGGACATTGAACAGGACAGCAAACAATCTGATCAAGGATTGTCAGACACTTACTTTAGTTACAAGCTAGATGAGGAGTTTAATACTCCTTTTAAAACTGTTGCAACAAAAGGCTTTGATCCTTGGTCAAGCAAGGGAGGAGAAGATGAAGTAGTGGACGCTAGAATTAAAGATGATGAGCCCAAGCCGTTTGGGCTAGCAGTAGATGACAAGTCTACAGCAACAACCCCTGACACAACTCCTGCAAGAACCCCAACCGATGAAAGCACACCAACTAGCGAGCCAAACCCTTTCCCCTTCCACGAAGGGAAGATGTTTGAGATGACCCGCAGTGGTGCGATTGACATGAGCAAGCGGGATTTTGTTGAAGAGAGGCTGCAATTTTTTCAGATCGGTGAGCATACACTAGGAGGGAGGATAGGGGATGGGGTCAGAAAACCAAATGTAGTCACCTCAAATCCACAGATAGTTGAGAGAGCACAAGTTAAGATGGAGGACAACACGGTTATATCATATAATATCATTCAGATATGCACTGACCACTCTGACACATCTCATGACATGGAGCCTCCCCCCTATTCAGAAGTCAGTTCTTTATGTTCTTCTTTTAAGGTAGGACTCAAATCTTCCAACATTGAGAGGAGAGATTTTGTTTGTGTAGACTGGGATAGTTCACAAGGTAAAACACCAGAGACTGCACATCAAGTAGGACCAGACACCTATAGAACAAGCAAGTACAATCAGAGGACAGACTCATCGAGGACAGAGCCACAAACATACCTCCAGACAACTTCCAGTAATTCCAGAAACTGCAGTAATAATGCTAATCTTGAGGCCTTAAATGCTGGAACACACTGCTTGCTACAAAGCGGCGTACAAACCGAACAGCTGTTAATGTCTGATCTTTGCTCAGTTCAATTAATAAACCCATGTGAAGATTCAGTCAGAAAGGACACTGGTACTTTCAGGGATGGCAGTACAGAGAATAATGTTGTAATCTCCAAATGCAAAGACATTACAAGAAAGCCACCAAAGTCTAGGTTGCCAGTGAGAGCACCTCATCCACCACTGGGGTGTAAAAAAGATCTAACATCTTCGAGACCAATTCAGAAGATTAGACCAGTAGCCAGGAATCGATTAGATCCATTCCCAGATGTGAAGCCTAAATCTAGAATCCCAGTGATGAAGGTCAAAAATGTTAGTTCCTCACCAATTGGGAAATGTAGGACCACCACAATAGCCAAACAGAAAGGTAAAGCACAGCCAACCAAAACAATAACCACCAACAAAAGATCAAAAACCGGTCCAGTGAGTAGATCAGGCAGTAAATGTGATCAGGAGCCCCTGTGTGAGGTTGGCAAAAGTTCTAGCAGTTCAAAACCTAGTAGTGCAGTAAAGCTTGTGGACTGCCTTTCCAGTGAAGAGAAAAAGATGCAGGCATATGATAAGGATGAAGAAAGCAGCACATCAAGGAACACATCTTTATCAGAAGCATCGCAACCCTCCAGTACATCCAGGTCTGCTAGAGACGTGAGATCACAGGTTGAGCAGTCCGGCAGAGACAGGAGGAGGAGGAGTAGGAGGACTGATGGAGGTGAAGGCAGTCAGGGTGCTGGGCCTCAAGTGGAGATCAAGCCTAGTTTGTAAAACTTTACACTTGTATGATCTTAGTTGCATGAGCCGTTGTGATTGCCTGTGGTGTGACCTGACTGTAGTTGTCATCTCTGTCATTTGTCATTTTCTCTCTCTTTGTGTACTTGTGTACTGGTCTCTAAACCTGTTTTCAGATCTCTTTCTATGGATAGTCAGTTTTACTGTAGCATGCCAGTGTGAGTAGGTTGCTGGCCATTTTTATTAGTTCCTAGTTTCGTGTAAGGTGTTAAGGAAGCCTGTAGATCTCGTGAGCCCACGCAGACACAGACACAGTCCTAGCACAGCACCAAAGATGCCGCATGTTTAGTTTCATTTGATACTGTGAATTCACATTTGGCCCTCTGCTGTAGTGGTAGAGACATTTGAATCGTGTCTTTTTTGTGATTTATTTGTTGTGTTTCTGGTAAGAGTATACTGCCAGAAGGTTTAAACATTTCCAATTAGATTGATTAGATGCATTATTTATAAATCTAACCTCTTAAAACCACTAACAAGTTAACCGACTATATCAAAATATTTTTGCAACTCTTTTCTGATCGATCTCCCCTCACCTGTTATTTGGATATGGACTCATTTTGTTGTGGCTAAAATATGCAAAAATCTCCCCCAAACTTTTAATTATCTTGACTTGATCAGAAAAGGGTAGTCTGATTTATTACTTTTCTAACTTCTCTGAATATTATGTTTTAAAGATTTTCATGACTTTCCATCTTCTGCTCTCAGGCCCTCAGAGCCCCTGTGAAAGAACAGATGTACGTATGGCTATTGTGGCGGATCATCTTGGCCTGAGTTGGACTGGTAAGAAATGACACCACCTAGAGGACAAAGTGTTGCATTACACTTTTGCACAAATATACTCTATATGTTTATATCTCTGTAATAATGTCATCTGTGAAAATAACGCGTCACATTTTTACCCCTGAATGCTACCTTTTTGTATTACTATTGTTGTGCACATATGGCTTCGCCTTAATTTGTTGTTGTTTCTCAAAGCATCGGTGCTGCTGGGATCAGTAGGGTGTGCCATCTGCAGTCACTGCAGTACTGCGCACATGTGTACGGGGAGTGGCAAAGACAGACGAGTCGTTAATCTATTTTTAATGTGTTGCAGAGCTGGCCAGGGAAATGGAATTTTCGGTTGATGAGATAAATCAAATCCGTGTGGAAAACCCCAACTCATTGACAGCTCAGAGTTTCATGCTTTTAAAGAAATGGGTTAGCCGAGATGGTAAAAACGCCACAAGTAAGTGTGCCCATGCACTACATATTTTCTGAATAAGGGTAAATCATACAGCGAGGAGAAAGGTGGGTGGGGTTTGGGCATGGACAGACTTCATATTCTCAGCCATTATAAGAGAAATAACGTTAATTATAATTTAAATGCATAATTTATTGTCCAGCCAATATGTGCAAGCATGAAAATTTTTTCTTTTGTCCTTTTAGCGGATGCCTTAACTGCAGTCCTGACTAAGATCAATCGGCTGGATATTGTGACATTGCTGGAAGGGCCGATATTTGACTATGGTAACATTTCAGGCACAAGATGTTTTGCAGATGATAGCGCAGTTTCCCAGGAGCAGGCTGATGGTAAAGTTTAGCCCCATCTACCTGAACTCTACTTTTCTATGTCTCTCACAAATCTGTAGATTCATAGAACCATTATGGCAAAACACTTATTGCTCTAAATTCAAACCCAGTATAAACTTAAACTCAAGTTTAAGTTTAAATCTCAATCTTTTCTAATCAGTTAGGTTCGCCAGTTATCAACACTGCTATTTCCCAGCCTGGTGTTGGACCAGTCAGGGATCGGTGTGATCATAAATATTGAATTATTATGATTGAATGTTTGTATGAAAGCATTAAAGCATGCATCTATATAGTATATGACTTAACTAATGCTGCATCAAAACTTAACCCCATCTTAATAATAGTGGAAATTACAATAAATTTATATGGAGCAACAGTTGGGATCCATAAGTTTAAAAAACCCATTGGTTTTCACCAACGATTATGAATAAACCTTTCATATTTGATGTTGTTAATGTTAACTGATGATACAAGCTTTTGTAGAAATTAAAATGAATTGCCAAATTCCAGAACCACAATAGCATTATAGGCCACTAAAAAGTGAGTGCTCACTGTTGTGCTCTACTGAAATATCTGTTAAGACTTTATATTCTACTTGTGTGCTGGATCTGATGGGTTTAAGATTTGGTTCATACCATATTAAGATAAATATTATGTTTATGTGTATACAAAGTATCCTTTCCAAAGTATACCAACTACTGTAGCTATTAGGAATGGCAATAGTGCTCTACTCTGTTTTCTCTTCTGATTTTTTTTCTGAGATGTTAAACATACATGAAAACATAATAGTATTCAACCTGCTTTTACAGCATGATTGCCTTAAAGTTTCTCTCTGCGTAGTGCTAACAGTAACTCAGTAGTTTGGAAGCAATATCAATAGCATGGCTCTGGCTACTATGGAATGTCTGCTTGCTGTCAAGCTGCCTGATCCTCCAGTATCCCAGAATCCTCTGAACCTTCCTGATAGAGTGCTTCTGCTGCAAATCCAGACCAGCTGCTTCTCCACTGCCTACCAACTTCTTTCATAGCAACACTTTTGCCTCATTTCAAAGCAAAGTGGTGCAGCATTGTTTAGCGTAGTTGCTCTCTCTTTGGTGGAGTATATTAGTGCTAGCTCTTGCTACAGCTCTTCACTCATGCTATGGTAACTCACTCTTATTAACACTGCATTCTAATCTTCATATAGCAACATCATCCTGATACATCTCATGTTCTTAACACAATATCTGCAATATCTTGTCTTGCTCCATTTTTCTGTAACCTGGTGTCCATGACAGTTTCCACTGCCCCTACTTCATCTACATCATTTGTATCTCCTAACCTTGAAGTGTTGACCAAACAGTCCTTTTCCTCATCATCATCATCATCACCCATCTTCCTCCATTTACGTCAAGACCCCACTGTTCCTGAACTTTATATTTAGTGTTGTAATTATCTGCCTTTGAAAATTACATGGTGAACTACACTATCAGATACTGTAACTATACTAATTATACTATATGTTGCTTACCTTAATGGTATATTTGTAATGGAGTATTCTGGGTTAACTTACCTGCTATTGATCATCTGTGGTATCCTTTTGACTTCCACAGAAAATGACTTTTCCTCAAAACAAACTTAAGTAATCCACTTACAATGGGAGTCTAAGAGGCAAGACGATGGGGCAAGTGTGCCAGAAGGTTTTAAAGCTGAAATATAAAGCTTGTATTTTTCATAAAGCACTTAAATTCTGTGAAAATATTTGTTATTTGAGTTGTGAAGTTATCTAATTTTTAAGATGGGACTTCTGCAAATAACCCAGACTATTCCTTTAAAGCCATCAAGTTAGGACTTATTAAATTCAGAATGCCACCTTAACCAACATGAACCTCCATGTCATTTTCAAAGGCCTCTGTCATAACATCTGTTGCTGTGGCGTTGTGCACAATTGGTGTTCGCCTCCACCTCACTGTGTTGTATCACTCAGGTTACCACAACATTGAGCTGGAGCTCAAGAGTCCCTCAGAGCTGACCTATGAGCCCCCTACCCCTCTGCGCCAAGATGATTTCTTTAGCGAGGACTTTAGGCTAAAGTTCCCCTCTAGTGCCCCTGTTAGACCCAGTGAACTGTCCTTGCCAAACACTAGTGGCCCAGTGTCTGCAGATACCAAGCCGCCTACCGTCATGGCGGAGGACACCTCTATTGGAGGCCGAGAGTCTGTTAGCCAAGAGGATGGGTCAGCTGAAGATGATTTTGGTGTCAGCAAAGAATCAGCAGCCCCCTCGGAACAACGTGACAGTGAGGGAACCTCAAAAGAATCAGACGTCTTCCCAAAAAGTCCAGTAAAAGAGCAGAAGGAAGTCCAACCTAAGCTTCCCATTTGTGTATCAGCCAGCGAAGCTCCTGGAGAGAGTGGCAAGTCTGGGTTTGACGAAGAAGATGAAGAGATAACCCAAGAGAAGATAAAGTCTCTCTTGGAGAACATTAAGTTGGAGGAAGGCTCAGAGGATGAGGAGATGACTGAGGAGAGGCTGCAAGCGATCCTCTCTCAAGTGCAGCTGGCAGAAAAAGACATGTCTTCAGTTTCAGGTCTGCAGAGTGAGACGTCTGGTACAAATGGGAAGACGGCAACTTCGGGCCAAGGACTGAATACTGAAACACAAGGGCAAAGAGAGTCCAGGTAAAAACAGTGACCTCTACCAACAAAACTGTATTCTTATTCCACAAGCTCAGCAGGTTATCTAACAATCAAGTAATGTATTTCAAACTTCCATGCCTCCACAGCCAAGAGCTAATGTCATCAACACCTGGAGTGCAAACTGAGAGGCAAAATGGGGAACATCCAGAGCGCCAAGCCCAAGCTCGCTTGTCACCAGACGACAGTGAGTCTTCCAGCAAACCAAAGGGCAAAACTAGGAAAGACTCTGGACAAGAAGAAGTAAGCAGTGAGGCTCTAGAGGACAGAGGACCAAACAACAGGCGGGAGGACATTTCTGAGCCTAAAGTCCAGGTAATTTTTTCTTTGAGATACCTTAAAAAATGAACACCAATGCCCTGTAGATTTTCTAAGATAGATAAACCAAGTTTTTAACCAAGCATGTACTCACATGGCTCAGGGCCTCTCTATCTTCTCCCTTGTTCAGAACTAAGTTCACTGCCCAGGGAGTCTTGCATCTTGACATATATACCTTGACAGATGAAGAATGTCACTTTTTTCTTATAGCTATCTAACTTTAGATTGATTACAACTGCGAATGTAAACGTGATTACATTCTCCATTGAAAGAAATAATCATTATCAATGCTGGGTCACCATCAATTCTGGAGCACAGTGAAGATTTGTGATTTAAAGAACATTAGTTGAAGGTCTGAAGCACTGCGTGTGAATTTGATGGCTCATGCACTGCTGTAATGTGCTGACCTGACTCTAGCAGGAAGCTCGTAGAGATAATGAATCCAGCTCTGATGAGGAAGAAACTGTCACCACCAGAGTGTATCGGCGGAGAGTGATTCTAAAGGTACTATGAGTGGTACTCTTGTAGATTTGGGCCAGTTTGTGTGCTACAGACTTAGCGTGTGCCGTGTGTGTTTAGTCTGTGTGCTAAGAAGGAATGAAGTGATTAGCACACTGCCACTTTCCATGAAGACGTTGCTGTGAATTTTGGAGTGTATTTTTCTAGTGTGATCTATTTTTCTTTTTTTATGTTTTAATTTTATTCTCTGCTATTTTTTCTCCTTCCCCTATCTTTGATTAATTAAATATGCTTGTTATGGTTAGCAACACTACTAATACTTAATGTTAGCATTACGTTTTGCTACACAATGAAACCTCATTTTGTGCGTCTTGATTTTACAGATTTGGTTATGATTGAACAAAATTTTTACAAACATTGGCTAAATAAAAAATGGCCCATCACTACTACTGTATATTATTATAAATGAAAACTCAATAATTACCGGATTAATTTAAAGAGTTATGTTTTTGGCATGTCATTTAAAAGATGTATAAGACACTTAGCTTCTGATTTTTCCTGTTTTTGCCTGCAGTCTTGGATTTAATAATTAATGTGTATGTTTTTTTTTAATGACTAAATGCATTGAGCCATTGTCATCAGCATGTTTGGCTTGAAACGCTGTCTTGTCTCAAACCAAAAAACATCTGATGAAAGCCCTCAGTATTTTTCTTTTTTTGGTCAAATGAAATGGAATTACATGTTACTCTCAGATTTTGTGTGTGTGTGTGTGTGTGTGTGTGTGTGTCTGATCAAAACTTTAAAACAAAGTAAAAGATCTGATGTTTCATCATGCATCCCACCTCTGTAGGGTGATCAGGCCAGAAACATCCCTGTTGAGACTGTGACAGAGGAGCAGTACACAGATGAAGATGGAAACATGGTCACAAGAAAAGTAATGTCAATGCCCATCCCTAGCAGTGTCACAGTCTCCTCATTTTACCACGTCTTTTCCCTTCCCCTCTGCCCCCGTGTGGGTTTAAACCAGTACCATGAGACATGGCTTTACCCCCTTCTCTTAGGTCATCCGGAAAGTGGTGCGTCGCACAGCTGGTGTGGAGGAGAAAGGCAGGAGAAAGCGTGGGAAGCGTTCCCGGCAGGCCAATAGGGCCGAGCAGGAGGAACAGGGGGACCTTGGGCCCCACAGAGAGCACACTGAGGTTGGATTTGTGTGCGGTGCTGATGCTAGTGCTAGTGCGGGCCTGCAGTGTGCAGAACATTTCAGAACAGCCTGCTGTATCTGAAATCTAACCCAAGTTTCTTGATTTTGGATTGAAGTGGCTTTATTAATGGAAAACTGAGTGAAAAACATCTGTGGGCTGATATGTGTTCCCTCTAGCTGTGTGGCCGCACACTTTTAATGTTGCTCCAACACAGAACAAAAAACATTTAGAATGCAAAGCAGATTAAAAAAAATGCGCTAAACTGTTACAACTGGAGTCCATCCGCATGTCCATTGATTTTCAGTATGGAACTGAAGCTATGCTGATTTAATTTAGGCTGCATTCTACAACAAATTAAACTGAAAAATTACTTTAGAATGTTTTGTTTTCCCATGAGCATAACTTACATAACTTACTCATGATCTCAGAATAATACAAGTTATCGTGACAAAACTAGTTTCTCAAAATCTTGAGTTACCTCACAAATACAAACAAACAAAAAAAAGAACAGTAATGCATGATCTGTATATAACTATGGTAGATAGCCTATATGTTATCTACATTGCTTTACAGTCCTACTTTACTGTTATTTTCATGAGGTAACAGAAGAAAAAAAAAATCCAATTAAAGTGATAGCTCACCCAAAAATGAGAATTCTGTCATTGATTACTCAACCTCATGTCATTCCAAACCTGTTAAGACTTTCGTTCATCTTCGGAAAACAAATTAATATATTTTTTATGAAATCCGTGAGCTTTCTGACCCTGCACAGAGAGGCAACGCAACTGACATGTTCAAGGCCCAGAAAGGTAGTAAGGACATCATTAAAATAGTCCACGTGGCATCAGTGGTTCAACTGTAATGTTATAAAGCTATGAGAATACTTTTATTCAACTTTATTTATTACATTATTCAACAATTTCTTCTCTTCCCTGTCAGTCTTCCACACGAGTTCACGAGAGTACAGTACCACAATGCATGCGCGTGGAGCTGCTGATGCAGGAGTCGGCGTTCTGACATAGAATGTCCATCTCTCTTAGTTCATCGTCTGTATAATCTGGCTTAAATAAGTAAGGCTGGGCAAAAAATTGCAAGTCACCCTCTCTGTCGAAATCTTCAGACATGTTTACAAAGACTGTTTAATGTACAGCATGCATCTTCTGATTAATTAATGGCAGAATTTTCATTTTTGGGTGAACTATCCCAATTCATTTTGCGAAAACAATTTCTGCTTATGTGGCTGAAGGGTCACAAAAAAATGAGAGGGAACATTGGTTTCTTACTCATCAGTTTTTTTTCTTTTATAGCATTTGTCGTGTGTTACCATGGATGGGCATTGGGAGTAATATCCCTGTTGATGCTGTGCTGTATGGCGGATCATTTAGAGTCATCTCTAACTACAAGCTTTTGTTGTTTCAGGCTGAAAAAGGAGTGAAGGGCATAAAGAAGGAAGGAAGACAAAGGGAGAAAATGGGTCAATCATAACAGTTGTGTTCTTTTTGGTAAGTCCATAGGCATAAAACTAGGTTCAGTGGAAGTCAGGGGGTAAAAAGCAGGGCAGAGTGGAATCCTGCCAGTTCAGATGGTAGCTTTTGTGTATAGTCATCAACACAATAGTCACCAGAGAAATGTGCTTTGTAACAGCGCTTTTTCCAGGACAGTTGAAATGCAGCCCACTGATGACATGCAGACGCAGCAGATTAGCCCATGCAATTGTTCTTTATCTCATGCCATTGTGTCCAGACTAGGACAACGTGTTTGAAGGGTCATTTGGGTTTTGCATTGTACACCTACACAATGACTGGACATCTAAAGTCAACACGGAATGATTTTCACAACTCGTTTTACTTCATGTGACAAGTTTCTTTTTTGTTTAGATTTAATTAGCGGCCTAGAAATAGTGCAGAATCATGAATATTTTGTAGATATTTAATATCATAATATTCTTTGCTTTAGAAATCCTGAAGCTTTCAGTTTATTTTCAGTTTCAAATTCGATTTTGAATACCAGATTTTCTAGACTCCACTGTTTATCAATTTAAAAGCTATGCTGTGTTCTTAAATGAATCAGTTAAGTTGATATATTTCTGTATCTCATTGTGTTTCAGATCTGAAAGTGTTTCAAAATCATTTTCCTACGAGGACGATCACTGGAAACGCGCAGGAGGTCGGGGATGGGGATCGTGTGTCTGCAGCTTTCATAAAAACGGTTTTCAGCCAGTCGGCTTTTGATTTCGCATGAGCATGAAAAAAACTTGTGTCTGTCAATAACATGGAACGGTTAATGGTCGAGAGGACTTTGTTGGTGCGATGTTTCGATCGACTAGGGGCGTCCAGTACGAGACGCTCCACGGCAGCGCCCAAGCACTTCCGTGACCAAAGAGGCCATGAAACATACTGCAGATTGACAGAAAAGGAGGGACTCGTTCAAATAATCTTCTACACTCGCCTTACATTTTTTTCCTCTCGGACCCATGATGTCGGGGTGTATAATGCTATTGGAGTTTATGATGTACATAAATTACACTGTATAAATTTGAAAGTGGCTCACAATATTGTTAATGCACTGGCAAGTGTGTAGGAATGAACTACCAATTCTGATTCCAATTTTAAGGGAATGCGTCGGTGTAACTTCACATGCACTTGTATAATTATTAGCAAGAAAAAAGTTTGTAAATGAAAAAAAGCCAGCTTGATTTTAACAACGGATGTTTCTTTCAAACCTACTGCGGTTTTTAGTGTGTATGAACATTGGATCCGCTGTAGTTCTGTTTAAAGACTTCCTCAGAGTACTAATATTTTCATGCATGTGATTCACTTTATTTTGATTTTTCTAAACAGCATAACACACAAGAGAAGGGGGAATGATGTTCTGTATGTATACACTCACAGCCTTGCTAATGCTCACGTTTTTTTGTTTTTTTTTTTAAGAAAGATGACAGTATCACACCCCTATTTTTCAGCTTCACTAAAATACACTGTGTTCCATCACAGCGGCAGGTTCCCAATGCAGTTACAGATACAGCTGCAATCCGAACGCTCACCGGTGCACGTCACATCAACTGGCGTGATGAACTTTTAACTGTTCTCATGTGTATTGGCTCTAAGATGTACAAGTCTTTCTGTCAGCCTGTCATTTGTAATCATTCTAGCAGTGTATCACTACTTTTCAAGGCTGTTGTGGTTTTGGGGGAAATTTTACTTTGATTTTGGTGCATTGAGAAATCACCCGAGCATTCATGGATGATAGATCTGGTAACAAACATATGTATGGAAAAAAAAAAAAAAACATACACTGGATGATCAAATTAATTATTTAAGCTTATAATAAATTGTGTTCAAACCCTCATTGTGTGTTCTTTCTTGTTCAACATTAAGCATTGGAACATTTAAGGGGGAATCTCATGATAAAAAGTCATGTCCAGTACATATTCATAAGAAATGAGTAGGAATTTAAGACTGTTTTTCAATATTTATTTGTTGGATTGTGACATTAAGCACATTACATTTAAGCACATTTTCCTCACAATTCATTTTACCTGTTGTCTTGGTACCCCAAAACTGGGGAAATGTAAT
This sequence comes from Tor tambroides, assembly GCA_021397915.2. NCBI lineage: Eukaryota > Metazoa > Chordata > Actinopteri > Cypriniformes > Cyprinidae > Tor > Tor tambroides. Next base: position 3,258 of record JAFVLL020044075.1, on the reverse strand, counting down.
TAAAATGCCATCAAATGTCACTTTCTAATTGTCTTAAAACAAATTAATGGTCTTAAAAGTAGTCTTCATTTTGTTTTTGAAAAACAGAAATTTTTTTCTTTAGATTTTGAGGTGAAATTCACAAATTCATCTTATGAAGTTCATCATATAAACTCATGATAAAAGGTTCATCATACAAAACAATCTTGTCACTTCAAACAAATCGCTTTGTTCACATGGATGGAATACTTGGAATTGATGAACTTTTTGAGGCTTGGACATTTTTGGTTGCATGGACTTTAAATGTAAGCACAAAAATGATGAGAGAATATTAATATATTATATATCTTAACTTGTTCTCCAAAGATAAACAAGTCTTATGGGTTTGGAACATGATGAGAGTGATTAATAACAATTTTGGATGAACTAACCCACGTTACCTAGCTGAACATGTAAGGTTAGCATAGCTGCATTCAGTTGAGTTCACGTAACTTATTTATATGAATTTTATAACTGTCAAACATACCGAAAACAGACCCTGGTGTCCAGCTTTCTTTGGCAGGCTCAACCATATCAGCGCTGAGAAAATTAACAACTACCACATGACTGCGGTTTAAGCTAACCTCTAAGCAATAATTTACACCTTTATAACGATACCTTGAATTCTAAACATAAAGCAAGGACTTTAGTCAGCTCTAAGCCCCGCCCATTTCCAGAGCGAACCGTTTGAACGAACCGATTCGCTCAAGTGAATCGAATCACTAGAGGTCGCTGTAGCTACTCCCATCCTACAGCAGTATTTCATTCCTCATTCTCTCATTGACTCACACCTATGCTCAATGATGGCGGATAGCGCGAGTGAGAGTGACACGGACGGAGCCACCCCTCAGTGCTCCTCATCCTCGTCCTCCTCCATCCTTATCTCTTCGTTCCGTCTAGAGGAGTTGACGAACCGCCTGGCTTCTTTACAGCAAGAGAATAAAGTGCTGAAGATCGAGCTCGAGACGTTTAAACTGAAGTGTAAAGCTCTGCAGGAGGAGAATAGAGACTTGCGCAAAGCCAGTGTCACCCTAGTGAGTCATTCACAAATGTTTTGACAATTAGTACTTATTTACCTGGATGCTCATGAAAGCTAACACTAATAATAAGGAGTTCAACCATTTCAGGTGTTGTTAAACTTATTTACAGTAGCTGTTACGGTGCATTTTAGGTTCACTGAAGCTAATGTGCTAATGATTAGCTTTTATTGTCTCATATTTTCCGTTATGTCTTGTTAATTACAAAAATAATAATAATAATTTAACGCACTAAACAAGTACCTTTTAGTTCCCCTTGGTTGTGTTTAGAGTCTAAGAAACTGTCCGTGAAATATTAATCCTAGCGTGAACTAGCAGCACAATAAGAAGTTAATTTGGGATAAGAATGAACTTACTCTGGGAATATCAGCCTCATTTTGATACAGTATACTTACTTACTTGAGTAAAGTAAATCAGTATCTTGTTTAAAATTCAAGTTTCATGAAAACGTGGTCTTATTTTTTTGAAGTGACACTGCAGTTAACTTAAGTACAGTAGCATGTGCCAATGGGAGCACGATCGCTGTAACTCCTATAATATATTAACACAATATTGACTAACTTTGGTTAGTTAGTGATTATTCTGCGGGTACGTTATGAGTCATCTGGCCTCTTGGCAGCTGGTTTGAGGGGATAGTATATTACAGTGTAACCCTGTAAAAAAAAGATATATATATATATATATATATATATATTTAAAATAAGGTTCAAGGTGTTTAATATTTTGTATCATATCTAATATATCAGCATTTTATGGCTCATATAGTATGAATGTGGAGCTTTAGGAAGAAAACAATGCTGTAATTGTATTTAAACTAAGCCAAACTAAGCAAAAATATTCAATTTGGTGCTATTGCTTTTATCTTTATGGACTAAAAGTAAGATGAAATTCTGATACCTTGTAATTTAGACCATTAAGATATTTATAACAGTACAGCAGACTACTAACATAAAATGCATAAATGTCATTTGTCAATCTATATCTTCAAATAATATGTCTTATTAAGATGATATTTAAATGCTTAATGTTATTATCAATTTTAATTGTGGGGCAAAACATACATTGCCTTCCAATGCAATGATGATTGAGAGATGAGTGTGACGTGTGTCATTTTAACCTGATTTGTCTAAAAAGGATGTTTGGATAGTAAAACCTAGGTTGTTAAACCTAAGTTGCTTCAGTCTGGTAAATGTTCGTCTTGAAATATATGCAAGTTATTCTTACATTTACTGTATAAAATTCTTAAAAACTTTACAGCAAAATACTTTGAATAGATTGAGAGCAGAAGGGATGTAGTTGATTGTTGAAGTTTTGTTCATGTTGATAACTTAGAGCCTTAGAAATTCATGTATCAAATGTGATACTGTACTGTAGGCTTTGTAGGGTTAAACAAATCTAGCTTAATGCAAATCATCACATCTGAATGATGGTTTGATTTATGTGAGCATGAAATGATGATGTACTGGTGCTTCAGTATTGTAAAGCACTGTTGTTTTGGTTGCTAGTTAATATTGGATGATCATCTGACAGTTGTTCTTGTGTGTTGTCAGCATGTGTTTATGTGTACACTCAAAAGTGAGAAAGCAGCTGGTCTCTGGCTTGATAATTGTATTATGTTATCTGCATAGAGTTCTTCATCATCATGGACTTTCTAGTCTCTCAGGGTCTGCAGATGGCTTCTTAATAACACCTATATGTAGAAATAACATCTTTTCTGTTAGACTTTCAGTTCCTTATATGTCATGCACATTGGTTTTAGAGTGCATTGCAAATTGGTCTCTATACAAGCTAGATGAACTTGGCTTGTCTGTATATCCTCATTCATGATGTTTTCCTAGGCCCAGTTTTGCTGCCTCCAACAATTCTTTAAATTGTTGCAGCTACATTTAGAAACAAACGTCATGCTTGTAGGGCTTTAGTTCAGCATTAAAGGGATAGTTCACTTTGAAATTAAAATTTGATATCCATCAGCTTACCCCAAGGGCATCCAAGATGTAGGTGTCTTTTTTTCTTCAGTAGATCCAATTTTGATATTTTTAGGTCAAACCGTTCTAGTCTGTCAGTCATATAATGGCAGGTATAGGTCACTGTCTCTATAAGAGGGAAAGAGAACATGCACAGAGAAATCCAAATTAAACAATTCCCCATCGTAACTACACATTGATGGCCTAAGACACGAAACGAGCGGTTTGTGTGAGAAAAC